>PNEQ01043155.1:37101-103010 GCA_003012365.1 Medauroidea extradentata | reverse complement strand
GATAGATATCAATAGTTGATTGGAAACACATTTAACGTCTTTTCAGCCCCTTAAAAGTTGAACTTCGAAAAATCCTTAAATTGGCTAATATGCATTTTTACGAGTGTCCTATTAAAGTAAAAATCACGATGATAGGCCGTCGGGTTCGAGCTCTATCGACGTTTCTTCGGAAACACATTTCACCCATTTTCACCCCCTTCGAGGTCGAATTTCGAAAAATCCCTTCTTAGTGCTCGCCTACGACCTGAAGGGAACCCCCACAAAAAAATTTCACGATTCTAGGTCCAGTGGTTTGGGCTGCAGTTTGATATGTCAGTCAGTCAGTCAGTCAATCAGTCACCTTTCATTTTTATATATATAGATTATATTTATGAAACACTGAAGTTTTCTTTAGTTTCTAATTTTATTTTCTCATCACCGTGCAAGCGAGCAGCCAATGAGTACGCAGAAATTCTTGCAGGTTAGTCTTCATGTCAGTAACCCGCGAATTTTTCCTATGTCTATCATTTAATCAAGCTCTCAACCTAAACTTACATACACTTATATATCGTGAAAATATTTACAGTCAAAATAGCCTTCAATAAATTGTAATATATGTACCCTACTATTATTAGAGTATGCAATTTGAGACACTCGTAAACAGTTTTGGGACGAATCACCCATGTTCTGTGTTAAATCTGTACAGATCTTGCTGATTCTGTTGATGAGAGAACCAGTGCTTCAAATAAGCTATAGCCAATATCTGAGGCTAGGAATATTTCGCGAGTTCAACGACCAACACGCTAGAATCCATTATCCTGTGTATACTGAAGTCCTACCATTTGTCCATTACCTGCTACTCATTCAGACAGCAGACAATGAACGAATAGACGGGGCTTGAGTATGTATAGGATATTGGATTCTAGCATACAGTTTTACCAAGCCCTACCAATATCGATACCAAATCATTAGTATTATAAACATCAAGTTGGAGTCTAGCAAACAGTAAACTTTTACCGCGATTTCACCACTGTCTCTACACCGAAAAAAAAAAAAAATACAGTTTTGTGGTGGCTACAAAATGTTTTGTCAATATGGACCTCACAAAATAATTTTGTAACAGTTACGAATTTTTTTTGTAGTCACTGCAAAACTTTATTGGGGATGGCAAAAGAATTTTGTGGTCACCACAAAAACTTTTAGTAGGGTCAATAATGAGTTAATGACAAAATATTTTGTGGTGACCAATAAGTATTTTTTCCAGTGTATCAGTACTTCCTAACAGTGGCGTGGCGTGGGTGGTGTTAAGGTAAGCTGCACTTTGCGACATCTGTACAAAGGCATGCGTTGGCTTTCGGTAGCGGTAAGACACGGGTGTGATGTCATTTCTAACATACAATTCTCGGATTTGTACATACGTCGCGAAATATAGCTTACCTTGCAACACATCCACGCCACTGAGGTACTACCTATCTACCTACCTATCTACTTTAGTTGTTTTTTTAATGGCATGTCGCCTTGCAACACTGTAAACGCGATCACAGGCACCGACGGCCAGAGTTTTCATCGGCGCACGGGAGAAATTTCCAGCTGAGGTAAACTGGTTGCGCCACTACGGGCGTTTACACGAAAAAGCGAGCGGGCTGACCCGGTTAGAGGAAAAACTTGTCCCTGCCAGGCGAAGTTTAGTCTTGGTCGAAAACACGGTGGGGTTAAGGTGGCCACCCGCCCAACAGACCACCTATAGCGGTGTGCAGAGCTTCGGCTGATAGGTTCAACAACCAGCAGGCTAGACTGCACAGTACTGTATACACTGTGTCCTCAGCTATTTGTATATTGCCTGCTGCTACAGTGAGTGAGCAGTTGTAATGCGACAAAGTAGCGCGGGAGTCAGAGTGTGTTTTGATGCAGGTCTGCTATTGGTACAGACATGCAAAATTCGCGTTATCTCTTGGTATAGGCGGTTCGGAATAAAATGAGCACTTGAAAAAGCCCTGCTAAAAATCTATTCACAGCAAAATTGGTATCTTTCCGCGTGTAACGGCTAACGACGGGAAAAGTCTAACCTCCTGGGACACGTCACTTTATGTTTGCGCGTGTAAGATAAATTGTTCAGTCGATAGGTACCTACATAGTTTGATAAAAAAATAAGTTAATTAAGTATACAAAATACAGTTATATCGCTGTCGGTTGAATTTGTTTCAGTATTGTTGTACTTATTTTAATACGAATAAACACGGAACTATATTGTGTTATTTCGCTGCCAACCATACAAGCAGCAAAGCAACTATAGTTCATGTTGAATTATATGCAGTAACGGCTAGTGATATTTTTCACAAAGGTTACATTTTTAGTGTTCCTACTTTATTCCGAACGGCCTATAGAAGGTTAAACTTCACTTTCCTATATAACAGAGCATAATCTGCTATTCAATCGGCCACGAACTTGTATGTGTTGTCATTTACGTGTGTTACGTCTTTACAATGATGGCCTCTCTACCGTGTAAGCACTCTCCGCGGCAAGTCACGACAATATCGGCCAGCGGGAGACATTGAACGAGCCTATAGTCACTTGGGAGTCTAGCCAGATGTCAGAAAATAACGCGAATTTTGTATGTCCCTAGCTACTGGTTAACAGTCCTGAAGGAAGAGTTTAAGTAACGGCGTTTGACCATTGCGGAAGTTATTAACGTGTACAGAGGTTTGAAATCAAACTTCTTCTGAAATGAATTTGCGAAATTTCCGCACTGAAAAAAATATTTATTGGTCACCACAAAATATTTTGTCATTACAGACCTTACCAAATTTGTTTGTGGTGACCACTAAAATTTGTTAAAGTTTTGCAGTGACTACCAAAACATTTTGTAACCAATGCAAAAATATTTCGTAAGGTTCATATTGACAAAACATTTTGCAGTCACCACAAAACAGTTTTTTTCTGTGCGGGTCTGTAATTACACGTAATTGCTCTACGTGCATGAGTGATGTCTGATGGAGAATTGCATTCAAAGAACATTACACGCGCGTATAACCCATTTCAAATTCTACTGATTTTATTTAGAGCTTGTTTTCTCGCGGGCTGAATACAGCTAAAATAAGTTTTTTTTTTTTTTAAAGTTTTTTCAGGTACCAAGATCTTGGGAGTAGAATTTTTAAGCATATAAGAGTGTTATAAAATGATACGGTCATCTAGAGACAAGGAAAATTTGCGAATTCATTTGAGGAGAAGTTATATTTTGAAACCCCCTACATATGAGTTACATTCGTTATTGGGTCACAGTTCATGAATCTCTTCCTTGATGACTGTGAACCAACAGCAAACCTGCACATACCCCTGCGCCATTTTGTCACATGTACAACTAGCCACTAACTGCAGCAGCCAATTAACGAAGACAGAGTGTACCCAGGGCTATGGAGACCAGTCGGCCAGACGTTGAACCCGGCGAATTTCCCGGCCTACACAGAATGTCTCACGGAGGTAAGCTATTGGTGAAAATAATTCCATAGCAGAGAAGCGAGTTACGAATTCCCCATGACTTTAGTAATAACAAAATGCTCTCGTTCGTTAATCATTCCAGAAATTCCAAGGCAACGTGCTGTTGCATATAATCGGGCCTAATATCGCCTGCCGTAAGAGTCCTATACTTAGGGACTGGAAAATTTCGTACACCTGGAACTGAGATTTTGTCCTTCCCTCCGTATACTCGTGATCTTCGACGCTTAGTGTGGTTGTTATAAACTCTAAATAAGAACAAGCAGTGGCGGCTCGTGGGTTGTTGCCAGGCAGGGCTGCAGTTGCCAAGGGCTGTACAGGGTTGTGCGCTGGTTGACTCTACAGCCACTGACACGCTGATGTGCAGGTGCCGCTTACTACTGAGTGGTCACAACACATCTAGTAGCCGGCAAATATTTCATGCTCGTTGGTCTACGGCGCGTTCATCAAGAGTCTACAGTTCCCGACAATAACCCACGAGTCGCCACTGATAATAAGTGAATTTTCACTACTACTGGTTTATGGTGCAGGAGGTTAGTGATGGTAAAGAGGAAGGGGTAGGGGTCAGAGGAGTACAGAGAGAGTGCGGGGTGAAAACTTGGGTGCGAAAGTGAACAGAGCGGCGGGCGGCGGGGCTGGAAGGTGAAAACTGTGTCAGCATGTCATGGCAAGCGAGCTGAACCCGCCGTCTGGGTCCCTCGAGCTCGCACAGCCACCGACAATACCGGTGCCCCTCGTCTTTGAAATTTCCCCTTTCAATAAAATAAAGGGATCCGTTGTAGCCGAGTGGTCAGGCCATTCGCCTCTCGCCAAGGTGATCCCGGTTCAATTCCCGGCGGGGTCGTTCCCTGGATTTTAGCCGGATGGTGCGTTTTCTTGGGGATCTCCCATTTCCCCCGCTCCATCATTCCGGCGCTGCCCCATTGTCACATATTGTTACCCCTCACCAGCGCTGAAGACCTCGATGTTAAGCGCTGACAAATATCTCTCGCTCGCTCACTCACTCACTCAATGTCATAATACCTATATAAACAGAATTTCGGGTAATTCATGGATACTGTGAGTCGAGTGAATCTAATATAAAAACCAAGTAGAAAATACTCTACTGTAAAAAGTCCTAAGTCCTGAGTTTACGACAAAAGTTTCATTAAAGAGAAAAAACGGCGAAGATTAAACAAAGGGAAAGTCAATTAGTTGTTGCGGCCTGCACTGTACGAATCTTTGACTAAAACAATGAGGAGAATATTATTGGTAAAAAGTAGTTAGGTTCTTTATTTACGAGGAAAACGTCACGAGTAACAACAATCCAATCTACATTCCTGCTCTCTGGTATTTTCGACCTACCTGGTAAACTAAAAAAAAAAATTACGCGAGAGTATGTTTTCCTGGTTTTGTTCACATACTCACACGATGCAGTCCGTACTAGTGAATGGACGACTAGAAGTACACGCCCTCTGACGTCACACCGCAGGGGGAGAGTACTGTGGGAAACAAAGCTTGTTTACAAACACCCTGACTGTTCTGTGTTTGTTGGTTGGCGATGACAGAAACCAAACATTTTGTGCACTCATAGACTTACACGCAAGTGTAAAAATATAAGTTTTATTTCATGGTTAAGACACCCAAATGTATTATCAATGTTTACCTAAAAAAAGAGGCAAATTCCAAACAAATAATCAATTTTCTTTACATACATCTCATCAGGGACATGTGAACAAAACGCCTGTATGAAGGTTATCCATGGAGGTAGGAATTGTATCCCACATCAGACTGAAGCTCCGCCTCATTTCAAATTGTCCACCATTACCTGACACTATATATATGTATATATATATATATATATATATATATATATATATATATATATATATATATATATATATATATATATATATGCATATACACACAGTCACACACACGTTTTGTCTTATATGTTCCTATAGACCTATCATTCATCCTATTACGAACAAACTTCGATGAGATTTTGTACATGCACCAGTAAAGTTTTTTGTAAAAAAAAAATATTTTCACAAAAAGGAAAAAAAGGGGGAGGGGAGAAACTGGTCAGGGGCGGAGGCAAAACGGGACAGAGGACAGAATGGGGTACCTAGCAAAATAAGTGAAAACATTTCTGTTTTCAAACGTTTCGTAAAACGGGTACTAATAACCATTACCATCCATTTGCAGCATTTATAATTTTCAGAACTTACAACACCGCGGACAATTTCGCGGGCAAAAGTTCGTTCTCAATGAAATAACTACAATTTCGTATCACAACACGTTATTATTCGAATGAGTTCTGGCTTAAGTGTTGTAAACACATTACCTGAATACTTTCAAAAATCGCGCATTTATTATCGATTAATTTCTTTACTATTAAGTAATTGTTATTTGCCAAGTGGTTTGGATAAATGAGTGTATCGCAAGGACATGTATATTACAATAATGGTGTTCATAAACTACCAAAATAAAAAAAAAATACAGTAATTTATAAATGGATTGTGATGTCCCTTGTTAAGGCCTAGTTCTCTAGTTTAGCAGTGGTTTCGAAAATATTTTTGTAACGCAAATTAATACATATATCAAAAACTCCTTTGACAGTTTTAACACTTATATGTCAACGTTTGTATATGAATTTTTCTGTTGCAATACACCAAACTGATTTTTAGATATTTGCCCCTGAAATAGGACACATTTCGTTGCGAAAATAATCCAAAATGAAGCAAAATATTTTTTTGCTCGCAAACGGTACATTATTTGAAGAAAAAAATCACGCTCTGGCAAAATTGTGTATCGTATGACTGTACACTGTCTCAAAATTTATTAAAGCATTTGGTTAAAAAAATATTCGAGTTATTTTTAATTGTTTGAAATAAACGAGAGATCATGGCCTTAAGGTGACCGCATATGTGGAAGTATTTTCCACAAGATCGAAGCCTAGAATTGTGGAACGCGCATCACGGTAACCTCTAAACGCAATTCACAGAACTGGCGTGCAGTCATCTCGCCGACAACTCGTCTCTATGAGACATTCTCAGACAACCATGATATTTTATGAGTAGAGACACTGGAACATTGCAAAATATTTAACATAATCTCCAATATACTGTAGTATCTCAATAGTGACACATGGGAACAGTTTTCTGGCAAATCACACACGTTCTGTGTTAAAACTGTACAGTTATAATTGGGTCTGTTGAAGAGAGACCCAATGCTTCATATAAACGATAGTCAATACAGGTGCAAAACCTTCAGTGTTATACATAGCATGTTGGAGCCTAGCAAACAATCAACTATTCCCGCGATTTAGCAGTGTCTCTATTTATGAGCTAACATTTAAGGTAAATGTATAAAGTATACGCTCGTACTTTTTGTAAAGATTATGCACAGAGATTTTCTTACCTAAAAATGAAAGGGTTATAAAACGCCGATTTTCGTAATTTTTGACTGCGAGAAAATAATCTTATAAATATTAAGGAAGATAGTTGTTCAGGATATCTTGAGTACTTTTGAATCACTAAGTTTAGTTATTATTTTTGTTTCAGATTATTTATGCTTTTCTGCCACTTTTTAATATAAACAAAACTAACCTATTTAACAGTCTAAGTGTATTGATTATGCCATACTGAAAATTTTCATTTGAAATTACAATAAGTAATATTTATAATTATTATTTTAGAGACTACAGTCTTCTAAAGAGATCACTTTATCACGGAACACGTGTAACTAGAGAAGCTGGTACATCGCGAAAATGTTTTGTGCCAACATGCCCTTCACAACGCTGAAGTTTTTTACAACATTAATGATTCGATGATATACTTCTAACACAACGTAGCTGTCTGCACATCAATAACAGGCATCAAATATTACAATATCGGGATTCTTATTAGCTCAGTCAAATACGGGTAATAGTTCCAAGTACAAGCTAAAGCCAGTAATTTTCTGGTAAGCTGAACGTGTGTTGAAATCCAGCAAACAGTCAAGTTTTCCCTCGATAAACCACCATCTCTACCTATACGTAGGGACTTGAAAATTTCGCAATGTATTTTAGATACAAGCTACAATTCCAGAAACTTTAAGTTCGTGTCACGTTCGCATTGGGCTTTAACTTGCTTGACACATCCTAGAAGTCGCTGAGCCAGTAATATAAATATAACTAAACGCGCCTCATATCACTACGTTAGAGAGCAGCCAATAGAGACATGCGAAATTCGCGTTAATTTCTGACAGCTGACTAGACTCCAAGTGAATATAAGCTCTTTCGACGTCTCCCGCTGGCCGATATTGTCGTGACTTGCCGCGGAGAATGCTTACACGGTAAAGAGACCAATCTCTGTAAAGACGTAACACACGTAAATGACAACACGTATAAGTTCGTGGCCAATTGACTCGCAGATTATGCTCTGTTATGTATAAGACATGATAACGCAAATTTTGCATGTCTCTACCTATAACGTTATTTGAATGCTATTCCTAAGCAGACACTGAGCAGTTTTCTAGTAAACTTACGTCGGCCGAAACTCTGCATAACGTCGGGCGTTCTGGTCTTCGGCTGTATCAAAGTTGTAAATTGCCGGTTGTCTAAGAGGAGACGCGGAACACTGCCCTCTGAACACGAGATGGGCGGTAAAAGGTGTAATTTGCACCATCATGCAGTGACACGTCAACTACACTTGTCCTTTCTACTCGCTGATAGGCGGAGACACAACGTTGAGTGCCTGGTTACACCCTCACTTTCTCCGGACTCAAGTAAGCGTGTATGAGTGCTGACGTGGTGGGGCTTCGATGATAAACAGCGGTTGACACTATATTTCGTGAGCATTCAGTAGGAAGAGTTTATTGAACTAGACATAACGCAGTCATTACAGTAATTTCAATAAATACGAAGTCTGATATGGGCGGTTCGGCATATAATGCCTAGCAAAATGTTTCCCCTTTCAGAGCGTGTGGTACATAATTCAACGCTAAAAGTATTAATCTATAACTGTAGGTTTCTTGAAGCAAATTTGCGAAAATTAAACAACAGCAATATTAGACAACAGTTTTAGCCAACGATTTAAACAAAACTGTTTCCAGTGTTACGAACTTCTGAGGCACAATCTCTGACGCCGGAACATCGTGCATTTAACTGCGGCGCAAGAGATCACGCGTAACGAATTAGTAATTCTGGATAAATATTTGCTCATAAAGTTGACAAATACCATTATCTAGGACTGTCATTGAGTATTTTATCCATATTGGCTTCAAAAAATCGTAGAAATTTATTTATGTTTTCAGCGTTTATTTATCTACTACACACTCTTCAGTTAATTTATAGTTTTCTACCACTTTTTATTATAAACAAAGCAACCTTTGTAACAATCAGTGCATAAACTGCGCCGTACTAAGGTTAACTCTATTACAGGTTGGAAAGAAAATGAGTTTTCTTGTGGGAGAGCTTGGCACAGGGAAAATTTCTGCCGCTAGTTTCGCTGGTATCACTAAGCGACCAGAAAATTCGAAACCGTAGGTAAATTAAATTGAGATAGGCTTGGAAATTACAGAAGTCATTTAACTTTATAACAAGTGAAAAGAAACCAATTTCCCATTTTAAACTATCAACTTAATGTAACTTGAAATTCAGGAAAGCTCTGTGATTGGTCAGTTATCACACATCACCGATACCAGTGCTCAAGCAGCAGAAAATTTCCCTATGACAAACTTTCAACATTGATCTTTCTAACCTGTAGTAGAATTAACCTTACAACTACTCAAACATTTAAGTATAATGTCACAACAAGTAACATCTTAAAATGTTTATTCTGGACAGGTGGTCTTCAAAAGTGTTCACTTTACCGCGAACCGGGTATAGTCGCCCAGTTTTTGTCCGCCGCGACGGAACGAAAGCGCGAAATGACTAGATATTTCTCTAATCTTGAGTGTTTGGGTTATGGATGCCGGTGTTTCGTGGGGGTCGCTGTCGGCGCAGTGGATAGAATACTCGCCTCCCACCAAGGTGATCCGGGTTTGATCCCCGGAGGGGTCGGTTCCCAGATTTTCGCATGTGTGAATCGTGCCGGACGATGGCGCTGATCGGCGGGTTTTCTCGAGGATCTCCCGTTTCTTCCGCCCCTTCATTTCGACGCTGCTCTATACCCATAGAATGTCACCCCTCACCAGCGCTACAGACCTAGATGTTAGGTGCTGACCACGGTCGTAGAAGAACATGTCTGGACACTCGCCTGGAAACTTGACCCCCTTGTTGTTTGGCTGTAGTTCACCAAGTTACCGATAACACTATACATTTTTGGCGCTGTAATCCGGGCGGTCGAGCTCAAACTCCGCCCACTTTCCTCCCACTAAGGAAACAATTTAACAAAACGTATTTTTAATCAATTTATGAATTGCTTCCTTCGCTCACAATTTAAAATAATGGCTCCAGAAATCTTCATTTTCTTTATAATGTTAACAATGGAATAAAGTGGGCGGAGTTTGAGTCCGACCGCCCGAATTACAGCGCCAAAAAGTACAAAATTCTCGGTAACTTGACGAACTACAACCAAACAACAAGGGGGTCAAGCAAAATACATTGTTAGATAGGCGAGTGCCCAGACCTGCTCTTCTACGACCGTGGTGCTGACACAACAAACTTCCACTATGCCAAAGTTTCGTACAGACAGGAAATATTCGCGGGTTCACTGACCCGTAGACGAGCTTCCAAGAATGTCTGTGTACTCGAGCATAGAAGAGCTGCGCATTGGTTCACACATATATCCCACATGATTGGACCTGCATCTGCTCGCTTCTATATTATTTGCTCGGAACATGCCGACAGGTGTCAAGGAAAAATGTTAAACAAGCGATCATACCGCAGATTCTATTTACATTTCGCTACAGCACACATTGAGATTTAGCTGTTAACTTATTATACCTAGTTATGGCGCAATCTGTGTGGTAATTTTTTTATATTCATAATTTACCCGACAAACTGCAACCTAACTATACATTACTAGCTCTATTGCAGTGCTTGTATTGTAGCTCAAGGTAAAAAGAATTTGCTGTATAGTCACCGATTTAACATTATTCTTCTCAGAATTCCAAAAACGAGAAAAATAATAATATTCAATATGACAATTGAAATTGAGCCTTAAGACATTCATTCACTGGCCTATGAAGCAGAGGTTCAGATGGGCACGTAAGGCACTGAATGTGTACAAATCTTTTCACGAAAATCCGGGGTCTCTAATATTAATACTTTAAAAATGTAGATGTCTGCTTGTGTTAAGCTTCTGAAGCAGACGTTAAGATCAGCTAAGACTGAAAAATAGCGAGAATATTTAATGTCAAAAGTAGTCTCCAAAACACTTAAGCATGTTGCGCTTTGTACGATTGGATTGGATGACGATAACTTGAGATGGTAGGTATGCTTACAGAGGAATAACACAGTATAAGTATCAGCGTACCGGAATTCTCACCCGCATGGTTGGATCTGAAAACACGAGTAACGGAATAAACATGTAGGAAACGTAGATACTACAGTTAGAAATGATGGCTAGAGATGATGGTATATCACTAAAGTATTTTGTGCCAACATACACATGAAAACACTGTAGTTTCTTGCAACATTAATGATTGGGTGATATACTTCTAACACAACGTAGCCGTCTGCAGACCAACAACAGGCACCACATATTACACTATTGGGATTCTTATTGGCTCAGTCAAATATGGTAACAGTGGCAATCAGTAATCTTTCGGTAAGCTGAACAGTGGCGGCTCGTGGTTTGTTGCCGGGTAGGGCTGCAGTTGTCAGGAGCTGTACAGGGTTGTGCGCTGGTTGACTCTACAGCCACTGACACGCTGATGTGCAGGTGCCCCTTACTACTGAGTGGCCACAACACATCTAGTAGCCGGCAAATATTTCATGGTCGTTGGTCTACGGCGCGTTCATCGAGAGTGTACAGTTCCGACTATCTGCAGCCCCACCTGGCAACAACCCACGAGCCGCTACTGAAGCTGAACGTAGATTGATACCCAGCAAACAGTAAAGTGTTCCCGAGTTAAACCACATTGTTAAAGTATGCCACTTGTAGAGGAACAATTGTCCAGGTGAGGGTGTGATGGCACTTGCTAGCAGGCTCGTCGGGAAGCACTCGACCGTAGTGCATGTGTTTTCAGGGGCAAGTGCTCGCCAGTTCGCGTGCCTGAGGGTGGAACACCCCTTCTCCATTTAACCAAATGAGGAGGGGAAAAAAGGCCATTATACAGTGGGGAGAGGCTCCCTCCCTTCTCGTCTACGAGGTGCGGAGGGGTGGGAGGTGGGTAGGGTCGTCGGAGGTTCTGTGCTGGAGGTACGCACGTGCGTAGGCGGAGGGGAGTCGACGCTGAATAATTCACATGGACCCAGCTTCGGGGCGCCACTGTCGCAGCTTTGGAGCTGTGCTAGGACTAGAAGTCAAACGCTACCTCCAGCGAGGTTCGACCGCTGCAGGCACAGGAGATCAGTGGCGGCTCGTGGGTTGTGGCCAGGTAGGGCTGCAGTTGTGCGCTGGTTGACTCTACAGCCACTGACACGCTGATGTGCAGGTGTCCCTTACTATTGAGTGGTCACAAAACATCTAGAGTGTACAGTTTCAACTATCTGCAGACCCACCTGGCAACAACCCACGAGCCGCCACTGCAGAAGATACCTTGGTAGTTCAACAGTTTTGTGAAACTGTGCAAACTCTCGATCAACTGAGACCTCAGCATACCTAGCTCCCAGACATTCAGTTTAAGAACGTTGGTCCCGTGAAAATGCATTATTTTATATTGGTGCCAAACACTCATCAGCAGGGCCATTAACATTTAGTTATGAGTACAGATTATGATATATCGCGAATATGTTATGAGCCAACATACCCTTGGAAACGCCGTAGTTTCTTGCAAAATACATGAATGGATGAAAATTGTCTGACACTTCGTAGTTGTATACAGGCCAACAACAGTTTTAAAATCTTACACTAGCAGAGCTCTCATTGGCTCTGTCAAACAGGGCAATAGTTTCACGTACATACGAAAGCAGTAGCATAAACAAAGCTTCCCGATATATTTTGAAACCTAGCAAACAGTCAAGTTTCCCAGCAATAAATCATCATTTCTGTCTATACTTTCGTGAAATCGCTCCGGGTGAATGATGGGATGGATTGTTAACATAGACCATGGCCAATTTCCCCCGCAGTTCCTGTCCTTGTGTATAGTTGTGTATAACCGTCTCTAACGAACGAGCTGTTGACGAGACGTCAAGTCCAATAAAAGTAAAACAATAAATAATTTAACTAATGAAATACATTTTACTCAAAATATTGATTCCTCATTTGTATGGACAGGAAATTTTCGCGAATTCAATTACCTGCAGGCTAGAATACATTGTCCTATGCATACTCAAGCCCCAGTTATTCGTTCATTGTCTGTTGTTCCACTGAGTAGCAGCTAGTGGGTAAATGGTCGAGACTTGAGCATACATAGGATAGTTGATTCTAACACGCAGTTCATTGGATTCACGAACTTTTCCTGCTCCTACATTTGAACTCCAAGGCTTGGTAGATGGAACGCCTAAAATAAGCTAAACTAATAAACACAGAACTAATTGTAACACAGAAATGCATATTTATTTGCTGATATACTCTTTTTTTTCACATAATCAATTACTAGGGACTTCCACAGTCCTGCATACACTCTCTCCTCAGTTACTTGTACATTGTCTGCAGCTTCAGTTGAACATCAGAATAATCACATAGTACGAAAGTTAGTGAGTGTTTACATGCAGACCTCCTATTGGTACACAGTCCTCCCATGAAGTGTTTCAGTAACAGTGACCTAATCGCAAAGGTAAATTACGGGTACAGAAGTTTAAAATCTAACGTTTTCTCAAATGACTTCACTAAATTTCCGGGTCTCTATCAACTACTAGAGAATGTAAATTGTCACGACTTCATTGAGCCTCGTGTTCGAACATACTGTCCTACAGAATTCAAGCCGTGTCTATTTGTTTGGCTGTTACTCAGTGTTGTCAGGACGTGGAAGCTATCCCGTTTCGTGGGAATTTCTATAAAAAATAATTAAATATGGGACAAAGGGATTTTTATAATAAATATTAATGTTTTGGGACATTAATCCACAACATTATTTGATAAGTTACTATGAGTTTTATAGTATCTGCTAAGTGTTTTAGCACTGTTGCGTATTTGTGGTGTATATATGTTTGGATCTGTTTCTTGCCATACAGGTTTTTCCAAAGGCCAGGAGCACAAGGCGCTGTAAACTTACAAACAAATAACACATGCAATATATAGTACAAATTAAAGATCAATTTAAAAATGATGCTGTCGTGAGACAATATCACGTTGTTTTTCCAGCTGTGGGATTGTTTGTGCTGAAATGGAACTTTTGCTTACGGAGCATAGGATTTACACTCCTCTAACACTGACAACA
The DNA here is from genome assembly GCA_003012365.1 of Medauroidea extradentata. Classification (NCBI taxonomy): domain Eukaryota; kingdom Metazoa; phylum Arthropoda; class Insecta; order Phasmatodea; family Phasmatidae; genus Medauroidea; species Medauroidea extradentata. Next base: position 89,087 of record PNEQ01043155.1, on the reverse strand, counting down.
CTGCTGTTACTCACTGCAACAGCAGACAATGAAGGCCAAACGGCCGAGGCTTGAGTTTACACAGGACAGTGGATTCCAAAATGCAGGTCATTGAAATTGTGAAATATTACTTTTACTAGCAATTACTAGGAACCTGGAAAATTTCTCGGGTTCACTGACGTGTAGGCTAGCTTCCAAGAATACGTGTGTGCTCATGCTGACAACAGCTGTTTATTAGCTGCTCGCTGACACAGTGAGATGGGCCTGTATTCAGTTACAGTTTAATTATTGGCTCAGATTCTTCCAGGAAGTGTCGAGTAAGTCTACGGCCAATTATGAACGCGATACAGACCTATAGTTGCTGGAACTCCAGCTTGCGCTTAAAAGAAAACGCGATTTTTTTCAAGTCTCAGCTCACTGGCTGTTTGCTGAAAAAGTGATATCACATAATTGGGCTTGAAATTAGTCACTTCTTTATTAATTACTGGCTCTGCGATCTTCAGGAGGTTCCAAACAAGTCAAGGTCCACTTTCTAATGCGACACACAGTTATTTTATTTCACATTCTAGCATGCGTGAAAATAAAAATCTAAATTCCAGGTCCCTTACAATTACTGGGTACATAAAGACTGCAACAATGCAAGACAACATTTACAGTATACAAGGTGGAATAGGCAACTCACGTTCATTTTAGAACTAAACACGACAATAAACATATCTCCAAACATCCGCCAACACGTAACAAGTTGTATCCTCATAACTGTTAACTCTTGCTGAAATTACTAGCCACGGTGGCTTCCCACCAAGGCGATTCGGGTTCGATTCCCGACGGAGTCGGTCCCCAGATTTTCGCACGTGGGAATCGTGCAGGACGATGCCGTTGTTCGGCGGGTTTTCTCGGGATCTCTCGTTTTCCCGCCATTTCATTCCAGCGCTGCTCCATACTCACCTCATGTCGTCCCCACCCCAGAGCTAAAGACCTCGATGTTAACTGCTGACCAATCTCTCTCTCTCTTATTGAAGATATGCGGAAGTAATGCTGTGTATGGAGTGAAGAGGTCAATAAGGAAGCGTCTTCCAAGCTGGAAGATAAGAGGGCATGGTACATAATTCTACGTTAAAAGCATTAATCTATAACTGTAGGTTTCTTGAAGCCAATTTGCGAAAGTTAAAAAATAGTAACCCTAGACGTAGTTTTAGCCAACGATTTAAACAAAATTGTTTCCAGTGTTACGGACTTCTGAGGCACAGTCTCTGACGCCGGAACCTCGTGCATTTAACTGCGGCGCAAGAGATCACGCGTAACGAATTAGTAATTCTGGATAAATATTTACTCATAAAGGTGGCAAATGCCATTATCTAGGATTGTCATTGAGTAATTTGTCCATATTGACTTCAAAAACAGCGTAGAAATCCATTTATGTTTTCAGCGTTTATTTATCTACCACACAGTCTTAAGCGAGTAACCCAGGCTTGTCAACCTCAGGTCATTTGTCTCAAGGGTTTGCCGCTGTGATCAATATCAATGCAGCACGCTGACTACCAAACAGATCTGGGAAGCCAAAGGAAGGGGAACTTGCTTGAGGAAGACCATAAAAAGTCCCTCGCCGCATCTCGTGGCCCAGCAAATTATAGCCGGCGGCGGCGATAAACGAAAATGGCCTTGAACGATCCGAAAATTGACGAGCTGGAGTCTGTGAAAACTGCCCCAGCCCTGAAGAGGGGTTCCGTTAGAGCTACAGGATTCTCTTCCGAGTGCCGAGAAGGTCCTACGAGAAACGTTAGGCTAAGACAAGGTCAATGAACCCTTATTTTAACGGAAATCCCGTTACACAGTATGATTATACGGAGTGTGTCCATGTCACGTGGTGATAGCTTATGGAAAAATACGTAGAAAATGTCTTTCCAATTTGCCCGTTAGGTGAATATGGTAGGAGTAACGTTAACCAGAAAAAAACAACCGTAAAATTTCATTTCTTTAAATAAATTTGAAACTACGTACTCATTAGTTGTTTTGACATTATTCAGAGTGTTGTTTCTTAACATCAAGCGGTGTCTTAGTTTACATTTAAACAAAATTTGACAGTCGATTTCCAAGGTATCATGCCTCCCAGTTTAATTAACTTTACGGACGAATTTAAAACACCTTCGACTTACTTTCTCATAAACTATCACCACGCAAAATTACCACACTCCGTCCTGACACAATCTGTATAATCTTACTGTGTAACGAGTACAGAAGCTGATTTATCGCGGGAAAACTTGACTGTTTGTGTCAACGCACGTTCAGCACGTTGGAAGCTTTGTTCATGCCACTGGCTGTCGTCTTCACGTCGAACTGTTGCCCTATTTGACCACACGATTCGACGACTGTTTAACCTAGTGCAGACGAATAAAAAACTACTGGCAAGATATTTACTTTGTAAGGTCTCTGCTCAAACAAACTTTAGGGAGTAATCACGACTTCAACATAAGATTTAAATCATGTCATCATATTACTATCCAAACACACAAATCAAATTCATTCTTAAGGACATTTGCCGTTTATGTGGCTGGAGCATAGAACCGTTTACCAACCAACTTGTGCAACTCCCGGCTGTTAAATGTAGCAGAAACAAACATGTGTCTGCCAAAATAAGTCCATCAGACTAATATTGGCTGTTTCCGAATTCATAAGATTAATCCTCGGATCCCTGAATCCTCGCAGCCTTCACAGCAATGTATCCTTCGCGGTAAGGGAGCATTTGTGTATAAACATACCTTCCGAATTCCCAGTTCAAACAAATGACTATCGCAAGGGCGTAAGGATGCTTGTCACGCATTCTTGAACCAAGGATGTGTGGAAGGGTGCATCTTGAATCCTCGGTAGAATTCGGACACGAATAAAAAAAGGCCGCATCCTTCATGATGTACTTTTCATGGATGCGAAGGTGCGAAGGATCCTTCAAGGCACTATTCGGAAACAGCCATTAACTTAATGTTACGTCTTAAGTCATATTCAGAATTCGTTGTGTATGTAAGGAGATCTTTAAACTCATGAAAATATTATTTACAATACTAAATAGTAACTGTGATCTTTACCAACTTAAATTGTGTGAGATAGTTTTTTTCCCTCCATTATTTAAGCCTACATCGATATTGTTTGCGGTTAGTGTTCATCTGTATTGTCAGTAATATAGGTTAATATGTAGCTACAGTTGTTAAATTTATTATCGTTTTTGTACTTTTTTTTTTTGTGCTTTCGTTGTTTTGATGGTTAAGTGTAAAAGAAGGTAAAACCCACAATTTCACCATTTCTAAAAGAACAGAAATAAATCATACAGCAATGCGCATTGTCAACAACAAACAAGTAGAGTTACAGATGTGCACTGAGCCAAGTTGGTGCAAAATTCTTTTCGTCAAGAATCAGCAGCCGTAACTCTAGCGGAGCCTCTGACTGTACCTGGTTGCAGTACATATGGCCGCGCTGTACAACATGATCGCGCTCCCCCCTTATGTGCCGGGGTTGCCGACAGCCGCACGATAAACGGGCATTACGGCCTGCAGGAGGGAGAGAACCGACCAGGGCGAAATAATATCCCCGGGTAATACGTGTCCCGAGTCCTCGGTCAGACAGAGGGGCGTACACCACCACACTAGGGGAACCACTCTGCGCGGTAAGGGTTTTTTACTAATTAGAATATACATAACAATGCTCCTCCGAGCCCTCCCCAGCCTCGCATCACTGCATTAGTTTATAAGCTACTCTCTCTAGCCCTCTCTTTTTAAACACTTGCTAACCAAGCACGACAATATTGTCAGAACACAAAAATATAGTACATAAATCATCATGACTCTGCCACTGTGGCCAAACGAAACTAATATGATTAAATGAAATAAAAGACGCGGTGAGTCACTGGAGAAATAAAAATCTGGCACTCTTCTCCGAGCATCAAACTTTTTGGCCTTTCAAGGATATTACTCCGGTATTTTTATGTACCAATATAAAAATATTTATGGTGAGGGGTACCATAATTATGGTATGTTAATACTTCGGAATAAATAATTTTCACGGAAAATAATTTTGAGCCACTTTGCTACAATGCCTTATGTGGACATCCACAACTCTGACTCGTGGTCATTGGCAGCTTTGCTTTGTATACAGGCGTCATTTGACTGTGCCAATCAGAACACGTTACTGCGACACCGCATGTCTGTGATTGGCGGGCAGAAAGAACCCCAAGACACTGAGACATAAAAACGTACCATTGACCATGAAACAAATCTACACGTGTGCACATAAAATATTGAAACAAAGGGGTGCGAAATTCTTTTCGCGATCAAGGGTCCCAATTAACACACCTGTCCCGTAATACAAACTGTCAACTTTTGTGGGATTTGTCTAGGGTTAGGTATAATGATAGATATGATGGTATATTGCGAAAATGTTGTGTGCAATCATACCCTTGAAAACACTAGTTTCTTGCAACATGTATGACTGAGTGATATACGTCTGACACAACGTAGCCGTCTGCAGACCAATCATAGGCATCAAATATTACAATAGCGGGATTATTATTGGCTCAGTCAAATAGGGCAACAGCTCCACGTACAAGCGAAAACCAATAATCTTTTGGTAAGCTGAACGTCCGTTGAAACCCAGCAAACAGTCAAGTTTTGCCGCGATAAACCATCATCTCTAGGGCCCGGTCATTTTCGCGAAAAGATTTTTGCCTCACTTTGTTTCAGTGTCTTACGTACGCACCTGCATCTCTGCTATGTGGTCAGTCATTGGATGCCGTAACGTACAACGTCTTGTAGTTAAACCTGCAAATCACAGATGTCATGTGTGGCAGTTATCCGTGTACTGATTGGCACAGTCAAATGAATAACAGCTCTGCACAAAAACACTCTGTCAACAGCCATGAAGTTGAGCTGCAGGTGTGCACGTAGGGCACTGAAACAAATTGGGGCAAAAATCTTTTCGCGAAAATTACCGGGCCCTAATCATCTCTAATGATAAGTTTTTCATCTCTCAAGAATAGTGTTTATTAAGTGTTTTTGAACTGTAAATTCTTAAAGGAAAAACAATATGTAAAGAAGAAACCGGCAAACGACTACATTAAGCAAATAATCCTAACATTCGCAGGAGGTGATATTGGGAAACTCTGAAAACCGAAATCAGAACGACAGGCCAGGTCCTCCCGAATGTTGAACAAGTATTTTGGCATTGCTCATCTCCGCTTTGTGTTCCTATACAGAAATGTCTATTGCGGTTAAGTGGAAAATTAGAGCTAAGTTTCTTTTCAGGATGTTACAAAACTTACTCGTGCCTTTTTTACCTGACGTCATTACAGTAGTGAAGTTTTTACTTCTTATAGTCCCCATATTAAACAAAATTGTTCTACAACAAACTCAGTGCATTTTCCTCGTTGTGTTAAGGACAACGGGACTGTGAATAATATATTGTCCACTTACTTTTTGGTTGTTTCCGTTACTGCGCCAACACAACACTTTTTAAAATGTATAAATCACGCAACAAAAATCTATTTTTGCCTCACATAAAATTATTTTGAGGCCTTGTTTATAACACCATTGTACAAGTACCAAAAATGTTAAAGTAGAATAGAATATCTCAATTTTAAAATTTCCTCCTGAAAACACTGAACGAGCAAGAAGCCGGATGGCAGTTTAGGACGTCGATTTACGTTCCAGAGAGGGACATTCTTCACTCGACTCGAAGCACTAGTTCTAGTTGGGACCTCGCCAGGAGACCGAACTGGGGTCCTGGAACGTTCGATTTTCAAGTGCGCCGGATACTGGACTATGGCGCAGACAGGAGCCAACTGCAACTCCAGAGAGAGCTGGAGATGTAGAGAAGATGTGAATGTACTCGGAATACAGGTCGCTGTCTAGAAGCCAATCCGGATATCGCTAATGCAACGCGAGCCTGGGTATGTCAAACAGTTCGACGGAGGATGGGAAAGGCGGTAAGGGAGAAGGAAGGTGGGAAAGGACGGGAATGCAGCAACTTTCACTCGACCGCATTCAATTATTCTCACGTTAGGCCATCACCTCACACCCGATATGATAACCCAGCAGGAGGAAGGGGGGAGGGAGGAAGACTTATATGTATACGCAAGAGACTACATTTCACCGAAACTGTTTGCGTGCGACATCTGCGTAGATGGACATTCTGGCAGGAGTTCGTTGCAAGAATAACAGGCACTATGCTTCAAACAATGCGTATGCAGGAACCCTAATTCTGGCAGGAGTTCGTTGCAAGAATAACAGGCACTATGCTTCAAACAATGCGTATGCAGGAACCCTAATTATCTTCACGTTTAGTGTGTCGGCGCGAGTTCTGCTCAGTTAAGTTTGTTAAATGCAATTTGTGAGCATTGTGATGGTACTAAACAGAATCTGCTAATTAATTAACATATAATATTACAACTAGAGAGAGTGAGTAATATTTAGCGGAAAACGTTAGGTTACAATACAGCATTTAACATACTTGGCGTTTTTTTACAATAGCACCATAAATATTCATTTTCGTATCTTAACTAAAAAGCTACGAAAATAATTTACTACGTGTTATTATTATGTAAAATTTTATATTATCGTAAGTTAAGCATATCTTACTTGTTTATAATGTTCGTGATGCCTGAAAATGCGATTATCAAAGCCATTATTGTCATATTTTCAAATAACCATTCCATTAACCAGGAAGAAAAATAGCAAATTTCAGCCTGAAGAGTAAAATGTGTAGCAGCATAGAGCACCCCCCCCCCCTTCCACACGTGATTGTCGCAGTTTTTAATGGAATGCACACTGATGTGCTGTGCAGTTGACAGTTGACAGTAGAACTAAGTGCAGTGAAACCAACTATTTCTTTTCTAACTACGATCACAGAGCATTACAGTTTGGTTGGCAAGATAAATATGTTAGAAAAACAAATCAAATTATGATAAAGAATGAAATTTTTTTTTTTGCAAAATTGGTCGTTTTTCTTCCAAAACTGACCTTACTTAACAATTACCCTCAAATCAAGGGGGATCGGCACCTGTCAACTTCGAATTCTTCATTTCCCGCTGCAAGTTCCATACAAATAGATTTATTTACACTTCCCGCCTGACAAGGAGCATATATTACTTTCTTAAGTATTTTTTAATTGTTACACCTTCAGTACTTTTACTAACTTTTGACTAGTAACCTGCCGAAGGAAGGAAGTCGATATTCTCTGTGGATGGTCACAAATGATGTATAAGCACTAGCAGTCAAGCAATACCAACTTCACAAAATGTACGGGGCTACGTCACGTGCTTTGTAGATGCGTAAAACATAATGGAAATCGTACAGGCCAAATTAAAAGCAGGAGTTCCAATATTTCAAAATGGTGGGTGCTGTTCCCCCCTTACAAAAAACAATTCCGCAAGAATTAACAATCCAGACTAGTATGACATTTCACATGTCGTCCTGCCATGAAAGGGAACACGCAAATTTATCCTGCGACGGTTGAAATGTTTATGATTCTATGTCTCAAGCAATCACTTATTAATATGGCACTCGGGCAGCGTGCTTCTTCCATATTTAAATCGCCTGTCAAGGTCAACCAGACCGGTCCATATACAACTTACTAAAACGTGCAAAATATTCTGTCATGTCTCCACTATAAATGGTCAGTATTTGAAGCTCTGTGCCGCAATTTTATACTCCTCCGCTTCTTTACTCTCCTCCACCCCCCCCCCCAAATTAAGCCTGTGTTGAGCTGTGATAAAGGGACGGAATAAGTCTGAAACTCCTACGGAATGAATAAATAACCACGGGCATACTCTAGGAGAAGAGGGGTATTCCAAATCCACCTCATTTACAAACCATTATACAATATCCATGATCATATAAAATTTTGTATATGTACGAAAAATAACACTGAAAATAAAAGCGATATTAAAAGCAAGGGAAACGTTAAAAAAAAAAAAAAATGAGGGAGGTTGATAGAGACGGTCGCTTACCCAAATTTAGCTAAAAACCATTCAGTTAAGAATAGTGAGATTTATTGTTTGAAAGGAATTCTACTCTCTTCCCCTTAAAACTAATTTCTTCAATCAATTACATCAAACACAGAAAATTTTCACACAATAAAATGACAGTGGAAAGTCCTACGGAAAATACTTGTACGTACGAAGATGGATAAAAATGTGTCCAAGACGAGACAACAGATAAGGGGTAACATTCATCTGAAAATCAACGTTTACAAAACTTGTGAGAGCGATCTGTGACCATCAGAAATGGAATAAAAACCCAAAGATGAATATTTGCATTGGGCTTCTGTATTATTACGCTGCAGATACTTTTATTCGTTAGTTTTTGTAATCTATAAGCTGTTAAGGTGACCGCCTGCCCACGCCACTGAGCGCTGTGCATCAGAGGTTCGGCTGTTACGAGATTATTCGAAAACTGCTCGTCACTAGGAACAGGAAAATTTCACACGAATTCAATGAACCGAATCTATGCATACTCAAGCCTCGTATATTTGTTAATCGTATGCTGCTCCACTGAGTAGCAGCTAGTGGACTAATGGCTGGGGCTTGATGAAGGATAAGATAGCTGATTCTAACATGCAGGTCATTGAATTAGCCAATAACCATGAAGCATAGCTGTCGATGTGCACGTAAGGCACTGAAACAAAGTATCACAATGTCAAAACAACACGTAACTGCTTTATTATCAAGTTCAATTTACTGAAAAACTACTAATTCTTTGGCAGCCCAAAATTGCGCTAACATGAAATTGAACCATTTTCCTACCCAATCTAAGGAACTAACGGCAGTCCACTGAACAACACAAAGTTTAGGCAAAAACCAACAAAAGACATTACAACCTATTCCCCTACCCGCAAAAAAACCGTTCACTGCTTTCGGCAATAAATATGTAAATTAAGAATCATGGTTCATCTTTTCAAATATCTAAAAAACCTTAACTGTTATAAATATGCTTAAACTTAAAACCACAAAAGATTGGGCCACAATTCTTACGTACAGTCAGGCCAACTAGTTTACCCAGGACTTAGAAATCTTATCGCGACAAAATCGTGGCTCTCTGTTTAAATGATTTCGATGACAATATTGTTATGATTTCTAAGTGTAAAATTCAACACGCGGAGTAAGACCACACACGTACGGCGCGCCAATTGGCTCGATGAATGGGCATGGAACATGGGACCTAACATAGCGGCTGTTAACCTCGCCACACATGGTAGCGGCCACCCGGTCGATGAGCACACGGCCATCAAGCATGTCCCGGACGCGGAAGAACTGCACCTGGCCATGTGTGGCGAGTAATTACCACCGTCTGCGCCGCTGATTCGAGTAATTAGGCACTCTTCAAGCTAGCCGCTGCGAAAATAAATCTCTCTGCCCGAAGTCTCACAGGTGACGGAGCTATAAGGGTGACCTTGAAGCGCGCATCAAATTCCGAATCGCCATCACGACGAGCCAAGAGTTGAACTATCGTGCAAATCTCTCACCGATACAATTTTACTACGGAACTTATTCAGCGACCGTATAGTTTTATTGGCGTAAAGTCTGCAGAAAAGTTCTGTGCAGTATTCTGCGTGAGTGAAGAGATCTTGGTCGGCGCATAATTGTTAGTGGACCTGGCGCGCGAAACCGCATTACAGTGGTACTGAAAGTATTTTTTCTTGCCAACTATTAAAAATTTTTTCAACGCGTTTACATACTAAAAGAATAGACACTTTAAACTGTGTCCCTATAATTTTAAAAATGCCGACCGTTAATTTAAAACATGATTTCCAAGCTCCTCAAAAGGGCTTACTTTTTTTTACGTTGCTGTAGCTGAGAAAATATCAACCGTTATAGGAAAACCAAATCATAGAAACCTGCATTGGACATTGCCACATACTTCCTACAAATTAAATAATAGGGTCGTAGGTTGAAGTTCCGCTGAAAAACTGTTTCTACAAGAACACTCACTGCACGCTAGTTTAGTCCTTCGCTCCTCGAGGTGATGATGAGGTGTTTGACGGACGTGTTATAATAGACTTATCTCCATCCCCGTTCCCGTGCCTAGAACGTAAAAAAAACTCTTTAACATTGAGGTATTTTGGGTTAGTGAGGAGTGACATGATGTGGGTATGGAACAGCGCCGGGATGAAGGGGTGGGGGAAACGGGAGATCCCCGAGAAAACCCACCGTCGACCGGCATCGTCCGACACGATTCCCGCACGCGAAAATCAGGGAACCGACACCTCCGGGAATCGAACTCCGGATTGCCTTGGTTGGAGACAAATCGTATGACCATTAGGCCACTGCAGTCCCGTTGCAAGATTCTGAGTATCGCATACATCCGGTTATTATATTTTGAAGTACGGCTTGAAATGAATGTTTTTAATGTGCACGGTGTCTTAACAAAGACAGTCCGTAGTTGTCTGAAGTGTTTTACTTTCGTATATTGGCACAAAGGGCACTCGTAGAATAGTTACGTAAAAAAGCATTCTTACGAACACAATGCAACTCATTTGAAGCGCATGGTAAGCAACTTTCTTAAAAGTCATCATAACCTCTTGCAGGAGCAAGTATGCAACATGCATAAAGCTTTTTTACACTAACGCTGATCTCTTTTAGAGTTTTCCAACAAATAAATTACGTCACAAATTGAAATGCTGTGTCGTATTAACACGTAATTTGCATAAGTTGATTATTACTACGACAAAAATTTAATTTTCAAATCAAATTTATGTTAAAATGTAAAAATTAAATAACAAATATTACAGTATCTCTGTAACCTATATCAACTTGACAGTAAAATATGTAAAATAACTAGCTAGCTTTATTAAAGGAAGAGCTTTTGGTGAGTCCCCGTTAAAACAAACAAATGCTTGCTTATTTCAAAGATCATTAATTCGCACAGCAAATGTTTCAGATGACGCAATGTTGGTGATATTTGGTGAAAAGAATTATGCAACATTTTGTTTCAATGCCTCATGTGAACATCTGCAGCTCTGCTTCGTGGTCAGTGATTGGCTCTTTTTAACTGTCAACGTCTTGGCGATCTACCCGCAAATCACAGCAGTAACCTTATTCTCATTGGCGCAGTCAAATGAGCCCCACCTATGCATAAATACACTCTGCCAATAGCCACGAAGCAGAGTTACAGATGTAAGAGTTATGCACTGATATTAAAGGTTGCATAACTAGAGGTACGTAAATTTCGCAGATACATTCCAGGTCAGGTTGAACGCCAATTAGTAGGGACTGGAAAATTTCGCGAATTCAATGACCCGCAGGCTAGAATCCATTGTCCTGTACATACTCAAGCCCCGACTATCAGTGGAACAACAGACGATAAACGAATAGACGAGACTTGAGTATGCATAGTACAATTGATTCTAGCCTACGAGTCTTTGAATTCGCGAAATTTTCCAGTCTCTACCAATTCTGTACACTTCATTGTCATGTATGTGACTTGCTGGCGACTGTTAGGAAACGCGTTTAACTACTGCAAGCCAGTAGTAAATAAGGAAATAATGCGAAGTGCTATCGCTTGCTACCTGCTTGTACGGTTATCAGCCAATAGATAATCGATTGTGACCAGTGTGTGTATAGGACTGACAAGTCTAGGCTGCTGCCAGATGAATCCGCAGAATTGACGTACCAACTCTTGTCACCAAGAAAGTACCAGCTCTAGCAATAACAGACATACGCTTATAACTTCTGGGAAATTTTAATTAAAAAAACTTTCACAAATTAACATAGAAATAAATGTTCATTATGCGTATATATTATACCAAAAAATTACGTAATATCCTTTACCATTGACAGACGTATGTTTAAAAATTTAGAAATTGGGCAGTAATTAATTGTAATATTGATCTTTAATTTCAACTCCGTGCCGCAAGTACAAAAGCGCGAAAAAGTCCATCGGTGTGGCTCGGTTCCAGTCGCCATATTGAATTTTATTTTTTATTTTATTTTTTTTTCTTTAATTCTAAGAAGAAAAATTTTAAATATGCGATTATACCTAAAAATTCTATTTACATTTCGCTACAGTACAGACCTTGCGATTTAGCTATTAACTGATAATTACGCCGCAATATGTGTGGCAATTTTTTTATAATCATAATTTGCCCGACATATTGCGACCTAACTATGCATTACTAGCTCAATTGCCATGTTTGCATTGTAGCTCAAGGTAAATATAATTTGCGGTATTGTCGCCGATGTAACATTTTTCTTCCCAGAATCACCAAAAAGCGAAAAATAATAAAATTCAATATGGCGACTGTAACCGAGCCTTAATATGGCCGTCTTGTTGGACGTGTTTATCGCGTTCGAGGACTGAAAGTATGGGAAGCGGTAAGGGCGACACAACATACACATCACGCCTCATCCTAGCCTCTATGTGCAAGTCACTCACCTGGCGTGTAGTCTTCTCGCCGACAACCCGCCTCTAGCACACACTCAGTAGTGATCCTATCATTTAAAGACGTAGTGTTACAGATAAACGTCCAGGGGTTCCGAATATGTCTGATCAAGGGAACGAAGTTCGGGGGAAATCAGAATACATCAGGGGGAATATTTGTTGACACAAAAATCAGTAACTGCACTTGCACGTAAATGAGCTGCTGCACTCGCATACAAGCCATGCTGTCACGTACTGTCCTTCGGTAAGCTCTTACTGGTTGTTATTAATTTTTAACATAGGCCTAGTAAATTTGCCCCTTAATGTGTTAAAAAGTGAGCACTTGTTTTGGTGAAAAATACTGGGCCAAAATAACGTGTTCTGGGGAATTAGTCACCCCAAAAACATTTTCTGCACCCCTGCTGTGCACTCCCGTACAATTAAAAATATTCTGTACCAAGATTATTTTTGCCAAAATAGGACCGCAAAAACATCAATTTTCACAATTTTTCAACGATAAAAAAATATGCTTTGAGGGAGGCTCCCTGCAAAAATTTTTAATTGTTTTAATACTTTTTATATTTGTACGATATATAGTTTGTTTCATATACATATATTATGGCTAATTTTCACAGTAATGAAAATTTTCTAGCTTTCATAATTTTCGTAATATGGTGTGTCAAAGCTCAAATTCGCATAAAACGGTTTTATATAAGAAAGGGAAACAAACTGACTTACAGCTATGAAATTATTCACAGTGATGAACAGTGGCAGGCGCTACGTCTAGACGTGTACAAAAACGACATTGAATATTTTTTGTGGTTTTGAAAATTTTTTTGAATTTGAAATTAATAATTGCCAATTTTATGTAGCTAATTAAAGAAAAATACAAAAAAAAATTCAATTCAGTGGTATTGTACATATTCCTTGACGTAGCCCGTGACAGTGTTCTTCTCTATGAATAATTTCATTTCTGTAACTCAGCTGAATTTCATTTCTTGTATGAAACAGTTTTATGTAAATTTGGGTTTTAGTATGACATTATACAAAAACTATGAACGCTAAAAAAATTTATTACTGTGAAAATTAGCCACAATATATGGCTATAAAACAAGTCATATCACTACAAATATAAAAATTATTAAAACAATTAAAATTAACGACTAGTGGTGAATATGAAATGTGTATATACGTGTAACGTTCGTTGAATGTTATTCCTAAGCTGGTATCACTGAGTAGTTCTCGAATAATCTTGGAACAGCCGAAACTCTGCTCACCTCTCAGCGGCGCGGGTAGACGGCCACCTTAATAAAAGAAAACAAAACAGCACATATTTGCAAACGTGCTCCCGATCAACATTGAAGCATCCGCCCACGTGGGCGGACGTGGACACTCGACGCGCCAAAACATGGGCGGTGTGTGGGTGCGTGCGCGCGAGGGCTTTCCACCGCGTACTCTTAACGAAGATTATTAACCGGGTTAACCCGTTGTTACCTTTCGGAAACTTGTTCCATTAGCGGTTTTCTAGCGCACGCGATATTTGGTCTGGCTGTATGAAGATCATTTACTGGCGGCCAGACCAAATCAACGCTACATTGGTTGGTTTTTTGGTTAGCAGAGAAATTTTACACGGCGAATAAAAAAATTTGCTTACGATTTTGTACGCTTTTTTATACAGTCAACTCCCGACTATCCGAACTAAAGGAAGGGGCCGATGCCTCGGATAATCCAAAATCGCGGATAATCCACTTTTACCCTTTTTAAGATCTCAGTAGAAAAACGTCAAATTCAATCCTGCAATAAGGCAGCAACTTAATGCAGTAGACTCTCGATTATCCGCGTTAATAGTTAGGCGATATGCGTTTATAATCTAAAAAAATATATAGCAAAAATCACGGATTTCTTACTTACCCATGATCAAATTTCGTTAATCCGCGCATGCGCGAGATAATCTCGGTAACTCATTCATACACGGAACTAATTATTTCGCCTGCTGAAAAATACTTAAATCTTCTTAAAACCTTTCAAAATACGGCTGCGGGATTAACACGTCGGTGAACATTACTGTGAGTAAATATAGTGTGTGTTTATAAATTACAAAAAAAAAAAAATCAACTATTTAAAGTGAAATATTGTGCGTGGATTATCCGCAAATCGGATAATCGGGAGTTTACTGTATTTACTGTTTTGAGAGGAAGCCGTTTTTAACTTTCAGTAGCCTACAGGATTTAAATGAACCCCACTATCACATGCCAGTTAAAGGGCGCGGTCTACCGCAATTTTCATCGCCATTTTTTTTTACCAAATATTTTTTTTCTTATTTTAGACACAAAATGTGACCAAATTTGGCTCTTATGAAATTTTTAATCTCTCATCGTTTTCGCGCAATGTCTTGTTAAAGTCATATTTTGCATGTTTCCGCTTTAACGACTACACTAAAACCAACTGATATATATATATATATATATATATATATACCAAACTCAAAAAAATCACAATGGATAAAGACATTGCATGCTACAATGACATGCTCATAAAATTAAAGAATAAAAATTATTTGAATATTTAAAAAATTCTAAAACTAAAAATAAAAATTTAAAAAATTCAATATTTTTTTGTACAGGGGCGTCTCCCATTTGACTGTGCCAACCAGAGTAAAGTCATTGCGAAAACACACGTCTGTGAATACGGGTTAGAACCCCTAGACGTGTGGGTTACAACGTCCAATCACCGACTACGAAGCAGAAATGCAGATGAGCACGTTAAGGCGCTGAAACAAACCGAGGCAAAATTCTTTTCGCGAAACGCTCATGGCTCTAAACCAAACTCCCTGAAGCCACAGACTATGAAGTAATACAGACGTGAAATTACGTGGTGGCTCGTTTGATACGCCATAACTTCGTCGTTTATTAGCTGCCCAACCAGGGGCGTCATTTAAGGGGGCAGGGGGCAAATGCCCCCCTGGATTTAGAAGGAAAAGTGTAAAATTTTTTTTGTGTAATTAGTTAGTTGAATAATACTAACGTAAGCACATAAAACTGAAGATTTATTATTAAAATTACTAATTTATACTTGCTTAATTAATAAAAAATTATGCAAGAAGTTCATTGTCACCGAAAAAAAAAATACCCCCCCTCCAAGGTAAACCTGAAATGACGCCCTTGTGCCCAAGGCTGTTGATGCCAGCCCCGTGTATGTTTGGCTCCTACTTGTTAGAGCAGGTTTCTTATTGGCCTGGCTGCCGACTAGCAGGGCAGCCGCCTTACGCTGATTGGCGGTAGGCGTCTCCGCCATGTTGCTGGCCAGGGAAGCCATTTTGCTGGCGTGTGTGATTGAGTTTGCCGTCCTACCGGCTACTTCACTTCTGTATTAGTAAATATTCTGTGCTGAAGCCCTGCTACGCTCCTCGAGTTCTCCATACACACATGGTATTGTGGCTTGTGTATTGAGACTGGTGTGCGGTGGCGCCAGTAAGACGGGTATGTTCCGCTCCAATGATCTCCGCTCTACCTTCACACGGACGTTATCTTACCAGGAGCCTCTGGCGGCGGCTTGCCAACAAGGTCTGCAGGTTTCTGTGCCATCTTCACTCTTCACCTCTATCACTCTTGGCGACACCACAACGCCCGCCAATCACCTGTCTTCTGCACCTTCCCTCACGTACATGGCGCCTACATTCCTCCCAAGTTTTTAGCAGGTCGTGGTACGTATGACTTCTCTCAGTATAGTCTGTCTCACGAAATAATTCCATTTTTTGACAGTTTTGAACACCATCACGTGTAGCAATTTCTGCAGGAAATTACTTTTAATTTTGATAAATTGCGTAGTCTGAGACCCAGTTAAGTGTGTTTGTGCAAAAGTCACTCGTGGAAGAGGAAAACACTGCTTATTTCATGGAAAAACTAAAAAAATAATTACGAACACAACTGTCAAAAGTGGTATTCTTTTATGAGACAGACTATATGTTGCTTCCTCTTTACTCAGCGCGGTACAGTAAGTTTGCTCGATGTTTACACATATCTTCTCAGAAACTTTTCTGACGCCTCTTATTGATCTGCAGACAGCTGTTGTGTCAGACGTATATCATCAAATCATACTTGTTTGCAAGAAACTGCAGAGCATTCTAAGGTATGTTGTCCGGGCCCTGTGTTCTGTGTTAAAACTGTAAGTTATAATTGGACTTGTTGACGAGAGGAATGAATCAAGCTTCAAATAAACGTACACGACAGCTAGAGCAATTTGCCCAGTATGTTTAGGTGCGTTACGTGCACATCTGCAGCTTAGCTTTGTGGTTATTGGCAGTTGTCTTTGTAAAGTGCCGTCTCTCATTTGACCGTTCCAAACACAGTAAACTTACTGCTACACCACATGTTTGCGACTTGCGGTGGGGTAGGGGAAGGGGCAAAATTCTTTTCGCGAAATGTTCACGGGACTAATGACAGCTAGAAACTTGAAAAATTCGCTTTTTTAATTCAGTTGCAAGCTAGGATTCCAGTAACTGTAAATTCGTGCTATTTTCACAATTGGTAGAAATGATGGCTAGATATTATTTTTTATCGCGGGAAAACTTGACTGTTTGCTGGATTTCAACGCACGTTCAGCTTATAAAAGAATACTGGCTTCCGCTTGTGTGAAGAACACTTGCCCTATTTGACTAAGGTAATCAGAATCCCGCTATTGTAATATTTTATGCCTGGTATTGGTCACCAGACAGCTACGTTATGTCGGACGTATATCACCCAATCATACATGTCGCAAGAGACCTCAGTGTTTTCTAGGGTATGTTGGCACAAAACATTTTCGCAATATACCATCATCCCTAATGATGATACATCGCGAAAAATCTTTGTACCAACATACCCTTGAAAACTATGTAGTTTGTCGCAACATGTATGATTGGACTATACACGTCTGACACTTCGTAACTGTCTGCTAACCAACAACAGCTATCAAATATTACAATATCGGTAGGGACCCGGTTTTTTCGCGAAATGAATTTTGCCCCAGTTTGTTTCAGTGCCTTACGTACACATATGTAATTCTGCTTCATGGTTATTGGCAGCGTGTCTGTGTGAAGAGTCGTATCCCATTTGACTGAACTAATTACAATTACGTTACTGCAACACCACACGTCTGAGATTTGCCGGTAGAATCTCACGGCTCGTGACAGTCAAAATATCCAATCGCTGACCACGGCGCAGAACTGCAGATGTGCACGTAAGGCACGGAAACAAAGTGAGAGAAAATTCTTTCCGCGAAAAACAAGGGTCCCTAAGTATCGGGATTCTTGTTGGCTCAGTCGAATAGGGTAACAGCTCCAAGTACAAGGGAAAGCCAGTGAGCTTCTGGTAAGCTGAACGTATGTTGAAACCCAGCAAACAGTCAAATTTCCCGCGATAAACCATCATCCATAACAATTGATCGATGACTTATTTAACACCACCTTGAAGTCGATGAGCCAATAATAATAATCATAGCCGTCTTTGGTAGAAGGCCACGGCCTTAGATCTGGCAACCCTGCCAGGAAGGGCCATTTTAACACTTCTGTTATCTCTCCATAGGCAATGGCTGTGCCAGATTCGTTATTGTGCCCTACATATCGGCGAATCAGGGGAAGCCACAGCCGTTGGTGAGACAAAAGAAGCGTTAAAATGACCCTTCCTGGCAGGGTTGCCTGATCTAAGGCCGCGGCCTTCTACTGAAGACGGCTATTTAATAATGTAACTAATTCCAGACCCATTTAACTGTGTCAGCGAGCAGGCAATGAACAGCTGTTGTATGATTGAATACACAGACATTCTTGGAGGCTAGCCTACGTGTCAGTGAACCCGAGAATTTTCCCTGTCTCTAGTGATAGCCAATATCGACGCAAAACCTTCGGTGCTATACACAGCACTTGAAACCTAACAAACAGCAAACTTTCCCCGCCATTTTCCAGTGTATCTAACCATCACCGAATCTCCAAGTAACTGGGCAGAACAGTAATGTTCGTTGGCTGCCGAGGGAGAAGGGGGTGAAAGGTGACGGTTGGTAAAGCTGGACTAACACGATGCCCGAATCCGTTTTCTGTTAGCATTTCTGCTCCCACGTAAGCCACGTTCCTGCATCTTCCAATAATTCAATCTCTGGGCGTAGCAGATTCCGTACCTGGAATATTGCCCAGGAACAAAATTGAGCATGTTCTGCTTTTCTGTTAACATTTATGCTTGCCTTCTACCCATAAACCCCTATGGCCAATCCAGCCACTTTGTGTTGGTCATAACATTTCAAGACCGATTCAATTCAAAATGGCGTCACACGACAAAGTAAGGCGAGTAGACTAACCGTCATTAGTATTGAAGCATTGCTAGAACACAATAACCACAAAATTTATTCATTTTCTGCAGCCAAGGTCTAGTCCACTATTTCCGTTTGCATTTCTCGTTTTTTTTTTCACACACACAAAAAAAGTCCATTTTATTTAAAATAGAGGTCAAGTTTTCTGTTACCACTCTAGGTATCGTGTGAATACGAACGAGTGACGACGCACTGATTCTTGCTATGACAACTGCTACGAATCTGTCGTATTAACTTCTGTACCCATGGGTATAACAACAGATAGCATCGTGTGCAGAGGTGTTAGATGGTAACTCCAAAATCCTGGTACTGACACCACAAACAAAGCTGTCAGTTTAAACGCAAACCTGGTACACGAAAAAAAAAACAAACAAATTCGCAAATCCTTACAGGCATGAAAAAATATGAACCGAAAAGTTTTAAGAGAAAAAATATATTGAACATGTTCAAAGAATACTCTTAGTTAACAGAAAATAAGATGTTCATGTCTACCACAGATGTAAGCTAAAGAGAACGCAAGTAAGTGTTGCCAACGCCCAACAGGCAACAGTTCGCGCCCGTGGCAAAGCTTGGATGATGGAATTACTATACGCGCAGATTCATGCACAGAACTCAGGAGAATTGTGTCGTGCCAAAAATTTTTTTTCTTTGTTTACAAAGGTTCTGCTGAAAACACTGTTAAATTATGCATTTTAATACTACTGAATGCAAAATTCTGAAATCCTGGTACTTTCACGTTCCGGGACGAAAGTGTCCTGGTACATGGTACAGCACCCTGAAAACTGGTACGTGTACCAGAATCCTGGTACGTCTAACACCCCCTGATCGTGTGAGGTGGGATGTATCGGTGTATGGGGTGTCTGTCGTGTAGTTTGCGGGATGGTAGAGGTGGGGCGGAGACCACCTGTCATCCAACACCTGTCCCTGCGGTCTGGCCGGCAGATGTCGCAACACAGCGCTCCTGCTGGCGTCGTAACCGTCATTCCCGCTGCACTGAGCCTGTACATACAACACGTATCGTTGACGTCACGTAAAACACGGTGAAAATTTAACGTCTGCTGCAACCGACCTTCATCTTACATCAACCGCTCCTGCTGTCACTTGCACAGTATTACTGCGCATCACAAGCATTACTATTATTTTACGTCCGTGTGTTAGCGGTACGGCCAACATTGTTCACTGCGAGTAGAATATTATGCGGTATTCTGGTACATACGCTGCCATCTTGAATATAGATTTTCAACTACTGTCGATCCCAAAGTACTGTTTGTACATTTGGCCACGACAGGGAGTATAATATGACATAATAAACCGTTCAAGTAAAATATTACGCTTCAAATGCGTTGCAGGGAGTTAATATCCTTTTTTTTACGAACCTATTTAACGCACATTATATCTGCATATCTACGAAAAGACCATACACTTCAAACTTTTTGGCACGTTTATTAAAAACATTATTTTCTGGCCCCTCAAACGGCCAAAAATGGCTTTTTCAGATTGCCGTATCTGTAAAATTACAATCCGTTTCGAAAACAAAACTATATAAACAAGCTTTAGACTTCGAACTATGCTGCCCACAAATAAAATAATGTGGTCTCACAGGAAAAAGGATAACAGTAAAGCACTGCAAACCAGCTGAGTAGCTTGCGCGGAGAGGCGATAGTACATTACATATGTCGGTCAGCGGCAACCTTACCGCCGCTCCTGCCTCACATACACACACAAACGCACCAAAACCTTCTGTGCGCGGGTTTTCGCACAATAGTTCTCAATTTCTTCCATTTTCCTGCCATCAGGTTCGTGTGATTTCCGCTTTCGTTGATGTCATCTACAGTATATTTTTGTATTGTCTTCTTCCACTCAATCTCTTCCCACAAACTAGTCCTTCCATAGTTTCTGTAAGCAGGCGAGAACCCTATCAATGTCTTCCTTTCTCTAATAATTTTAAATATTTGTCTTCTCACAACCAACTCTATGCAGTAACAAAATTGTGTAATTAATATGACTCGAAGAACATCAACAGTTAAATTTTTTAAAAAGTTGCATTTTTCCATAACACACATATTTCCGATACATCATAGTCTACAATGTAGTAAAAAAATACAAGATGGCGGCGGACGTTTCCTGTGAGAAAAAAAGTCAGCCACTAAGTAATTATCAATAATTATGCAAGTTCGGCTTTCTACGGCTAGCAGCATACTAGCTATTTGGTTAAACAACTCACGCTTACGATAACATTGTGTGATTATATCTCCAATCAGTGATGCTTAATTATAAACAACACCATCTGAATATAAATCACTATAATTACTTCTGCAAGGGTTACTACCTTATTCTTAGATTTCAAATTGTTTGCATTGCTCTGCAAATATTGGCCACAGCAGGATCAATACGAATGTGGCTCTTTTTTCTCTCTCGAAAATATGTGCTGAATAAGCCCACGGTGTATGAATAATTTTGTATGTCCGGAAACAGCTGCTAGAATGTTTTTAACGCCCCTTCCCCGTTTACATAATAAAAAAAAACTGCTGTAAAAATTTGTTAATTCTAACAATAACAATATAAGTACAAATGAGGTGCGAATTCCTTATAAGGAAGCATAAGAGTTACTTCATGTTAATGACAGGATTATTTTTAATTTAAATTTACAATTACAGTAATAATTTCCGCCAAATTTTATTTTATATGTGATAATAGTCAAGTAAAAAAAATTGATCGGAAGCAAACGCTACTGTATAATGAGAAAAATAAAAGAAACCCAAGATAATGGCGCGTTATTGTATTGCAAAAAAAAATTCAGAAATTTGAAATTAAAAAATTTAAACAATTCAAGAATTTTTTTTTAAACACAAAATGTTACTTTTTTATGTAGGAGATGTTGTAGCCTACAACACGTTTATTCACTGCTTTTTTTTTTTTTTTTTAGTTTGGTGTATCGGTCGGTTAAAGCGGCATACATAAAACCGTAACATGCAAAATTTTTACGTTTACGAGTCATTATTCAAAAAATACGAGAGATAAAAAAAATTTCATAAGAGCAAAATTTTGTCAAAATTTATGTCTAAAATAAGAAAAAAAAAATACATCTAATACAGTTAAAAATATGACGTTGAAAACTAATGTAGACAGCGCCCTTAAAGAAACGTTTCTCACAATACTTAGTCCGGGCGAGCTACCCCAGGTTAGGGAAGATAAATGGAAATCTTACGGACGAGTTTTCCAAGGGACAAATTCCGCAGCTAGTTGCGCTGCGATCTGTAGGGAGGGTATTTCATGATGGTGATCCGGTAGTGACCTTCGAGGGCTGAACCGAATATCGACAAAGGACGAAGTTCTCAACATAAGTGCCAAAAAAAATTGTTTAACGCATGTTAGTGAATTGGAGAGTGAGTGTGTGAGCCAACTGATTTATTTTTGTGTAATTTTTGTAGTATAGTGCATTAAGATATATCATATCAGATAACATTCATTTATGAAATGTTTGCACTGTGAAATTGTACTGGTTAAGGGTCCAGTGTACGAAAAGGCGACTCAGCCTTAACTGCGCTTTGAAGACGTAAATAAATAAATAGCACAGCAATTAGCAATGGACACTGTCCTCTTTCTAACTAATAACATTACACTTCCTAACCTGTAGTAGAATTAACCTTAGTTCGGGTGACCCCCTCTACGAGGCTGATACTCTGAGGCGGCGACCGTGTAGTGGCAAGTACGCTTTTACATGTGTGGTACTCTATGGCATTGCAGGCGGGACTGTTCTCCGTGCCAACATCTCTATGGCCGAGCCGCAGCTGCGGACAGCTCCGGCGCCAGATCGCATTGCGTCACCCGCTACTGTGGCGACCTACATGCCGGCGCACCCCCCGTGGGCGATGGAGGTGGGAGGTGGTGGGGGACACTGGACAACCACATATATGTAGGCTGTTCACAATAAAGTGAGCACTTTCTGCAGCATTGGTTAGTTCTCTTTCTCTGTCAATGTGATCATAGCAGGGTAATAAAGGAGAGAGAGAGAGAGAGAGAGAGAGAGAGAGAGAGAGAGAGAGAGAGAGTAGATTTCACAGTTCTCGAACAGAAAAAAAATTTACTCTTGATAAGACAATCTCCAAAAGTGTACTCTTCATTGTGACCAGCCCATACATTTCACGAAACTGACTGCCCCGTGTCAACACACACCCAGGTCAAGGAATCAACAATCACATTTGCACAAAAAAGTATTAAACAGCATGTAAAATAAATAATGATGATGATAATAGTTATAACAATAATAAGACATGTAGTATAGGCCTACAACCAAACTTTTTGCTTTAAAAAATCTACACACGTTGCACGTTTAGTAGGCGGACGCCTTAGAAAAATAATAACAGCCTCACATAGTGTTAGAAAAACAGTGCCGTCTATATGTGACAAACTTCGTGTAAATTATTTGTTTTAATATGCATTTCTAAACATTAAATACACAGGTAAAACATATACATAAATAACCCAGTCCAAATAAGTCGGCCCAAATAACCCAGCCCAACTAACATGGCCCAAACAACCCAGCTAAACAATACAGACCAAATAACTCAGCCAAAATAACTTGACGAAATAACATACCCCAAATAACCAATACAAAATAACCTAGACTAAAACCTAGCCCAAACAACCTAGCCAAAATAACTCAGCAAAATAACACTGCCCCAAAAAATATAACCGAAATAACCCAGCTCAAAAAACTCAGCCCAAATATCCCACCCCAAATAAACTAGCACAAATAACCAACACCAAAATAAACTAGCTCAAATAACCTAGCACACAAAACTTTGCCAGTGTATCTTAGCCGTTATTGCCTAGCCCAAATAATAAACCCATATAAGTAAAACCAAATAACCCAGCACAAATAATTTATAAAATAAATTATCCCTAAAACATAACACAAAAAAACCCAGGTCAAATAACGCAAACTTAATAACCCAGCTCAGATAACCCAACCCATATAGCCCAGCCTATATAACCCAACACATATAACCCAACACATATAACCCAACCCATATAACCCAGTCCATATAACCTAGCACAAATAACCCAGTACAAATAACCCAGCCCAAATAACAAAGCCCAAAAACCTAGCCAACATAACTTTGCGCAAAAGACCTCTCTCAAATAATCTAGCTCAAAAAAGATAGCAAAAAATAACCTAGCCCAAGTAACTTTACCAAAACAACCTAGCCAAAACAACCGTACCCAAATAACATAGGACAAATAACTTTGCCAAAATTAACTTGTCCAAATAAACTAGCTCAAATAACCTAGCACATATAACCTAGCACAAATAACATAGCCATATAACTTGCACAAATGTATCCCAAATAACATATTCAAAATAACATAGCCTAGCCGAAACAACGTATCCCAAACAACCTAGCTCAAAAAACCTAGCTCAAAAAACCTAGCCCGAAAAACCTAGCCCAAATAACCAACCCCAAAAACCTACCCTAGATAACCTACCCCAAAAAAGTTACCCATAATAACCTACACAAAAAAACTACCAAAAAAAAAAAAAAAAACAAATAACCAAAAATGTTATCGAATTAACGTTTTCCATACAACATTGTAAAAACAATGTAGCCTAACTTAAGAAACATAACCAGAAATACTGCAACAGAACTAGCACTAACTGAAAAATGTATGGGTTAGGTTGGGCTAGGTTAGGTTTGAGATGGTTAGGTAAGTTAATTTGAGTTAAGTTAGGTTGGGTTAAGTAATGTTAGTTGGGTAAAGTATGTTTGGATTATTTTAGGTTCGGTTATGTTAGGCTATGTTAGGTTAGACTATATTAGGTTGATTTAGTTTAAGTTAGGTTGGGTTAGTTTGAGTTTGATTACTTTGTGTTGGGTTAATTTGGTTCAGAATTGTTAGGAGGGGTTGTTATGTTAGGTTGATTTAGGTTAGGTTGAGTTAGATTATACTGGGATATTATTAAATCGGTTTTTCGTTATGTTATTTTAGTTTAGTTATTTAGGTTATTTTTTGTTTATATATTTTAAGTTAGGTTACTTTCAATGGATCAGATAAGATGTGTAAGGCTGAAAGTATCTGGTAATGTAATTTGTGTTGGCTTACTAGTGGTAGGTTATTGGTTTGAGATATTTGAGCTAGGATGAATTACGTTAAGATTTTTTATTCGGTTGTTAGGATTAAGTTGTTGGGTTATGTTGTTTAGTTTGTTAGGTTGTGTGATTTGTGTCAGATTGTGTTTTTTGTGTTAGATTGTGTGATGTTATTTTTATATTTGAATAAAGTTATATGGGTTAGTTAGTTTGGTTTAGGTATACCTATTTGATATGTTTTTTAAGCTGAAGTAATTTATACGAGGTGTTTTGTTATTGTTTTATGTAATTTAAGTTCAGGTTAAGTGGGCTTTGTTTTTTGATCACGTTTAAGTTGTTAGATTACTTCTGCGAGATTATTTGAGTTCAGTTTATTTGGCAGGTTCTTTGGATGAGATGAATTGTTTATGTTATTTGTCTGAGGTCTTCTGGGTTGTTAATTTAAGTTCTGTTAGTTAGGGTCACGGTCGTAGAAGAACAGGTTTGGACACTCGCCTATCTAACAATGTATTTTGCTTGACCCCCTTGTTGTTTGGCTGTAGTTCGTCAACTTACCGAGAATGTCGTACTTTTTGGCGCTGTTTTCCGGGCGGTCGGACTCAAACTCCGCCCACTTTTTTCCATTGTTAAATTTATAAAGTAAATAAAGATTGCTGGAGCCTTTTCTTAAAATTGTGATCGAAGAAAGTATTTCGTAAATTGATAAAAAATACGTTTTGATAAATTGTTTATTTTAGCGGAAAGGAAGTGGGCGGAGTTTAGTCCGACCGCCGTAACATCAGCGCCAATAAAACACAACATTCTCGGTAACTTGGTGAACTACAGCCAAACAACAGGGGGGTCAAATATCCAGGCGAGTGTCCAGACCTGTTCTTCTACGGCCGTGGTTAGGGTTAATGTTTATATGGTTTGTATATTTTGTTGGGAATTTTTTCGTTTGAATAGTGTGGACTAAAATTATTTGAGTTGGGGTATTGGGTTATGGACATTTTGGAGGAGGAGGGGGGGCTGTACGATATTTTGGTTTTAGTTTCCACTAAGGATTTCGTGTTTGGAATTTTGCTTAGACGAAATAAATAATGAATTACAGAGGGTGGTGTAACAATAACAAGAATTGGGACCTACGAAAAATTGATTTAGAATACTTTTCACATTCAGTAGATAAAGCGAGGGTCAAGCCTATTTGGAACAGCATTTTTTACCGTTTCATTACTTTGCTGTTTGTAGCTGTAGACCCTAACGAAGAAAAAAGTCACCTTGTCGCAACACCGTCAGTAAAATTTTTTTCGAGAAAATGGACGTAGAAAAAAATGGAGCCTTAAATGTAAGTCAACACGCGATACACGGTAGGGTTGAGCAACCCCATTATCTTTTGACGGTGTACGATCGCACTTCAGACCTAATAATAGCAATGGCAAGGAGAGACGTGGGAATGTACTGACTCTCTAGGTATTAGCTACTCTATGGCAACTTATGAACACCCAATACGTTATCTTCTTCCCTCAGTTGCACCTCCTCTCGTATAGACCTTGTTTGGTTAGAAATCAAACAGTAAGAATTGTTGAATGCTTTCATCAAATATTCATAATAAATAAAACAAATTTCGTAGTATTTTCTTTTTAAGTCTACATTTAATAAAGTGAGACGAGTAGTTGACATTGGACGACTTGAAATACACGCCCTCTGACGTCACCGCAGGGTAAAAGTACTGTGGGAAACAAAGCTTGTTTACAAACATGCTGATGTGTTAGTTGGTAATCGCAGAAAGCAAAAATGTTGCGCATTCATAAATTTGCACGTAAGGGCAAAAAATATTAGTTTCAATTTCATGGTTAAGATACGCAAATACATAAGATTAATGTTTACCTGAAAAAGCAGCAAATTCCAAACAAATAATCAATTTTCTTGACGTACATCTCATCCGGGACATGTGAAGCCAAACAGCTAAATGAAGGTTATGTTCGGCTGCGGTATCCATGGAGATAGGAATTGTACCCCACACCTGACTGAAGCTCCGCCTCTTTTCAAGTCGTCCATTATCACGATAGAGAATAGCAAATTACGGCGGGAGTTAGGTATTTTGATTTTGATGTAACTGTACAGAAGCAAGTGTGGACGTTTACCAGTTCTTACTTTGTTTAATGGAATACGCTGGGTATAGTAAACCTAGTAAAGTGCAAATATTGACTTGTAAAATATATTGGCAAGAGTTTCACAAAAATATATAGTAATTTGCTGGTAAAATACAGCCGTAAAATTGTGGTTGGTAAATACGTTTATTATTAAGGCATTTTTATTCCAACGGTATCATAAAAATGTTAGTCACCATGCAAATGATTTCACATAGGTAGAGCCACGATTTTATGGCGAAAAGATTTTTGCAACATTTGGTTTCGATGCGTCATGTGCACACCTGCAGCCCTGCTACATCGTCTGTGGTTGGATGATTTTACCCTCACTTGCCTTGGCAAATTATAGACGTACAGACTCACAATAATCTTATTCTGATTGGTGCAGTAAAATGAGAAACGTGTCTGAACAAAGACACGCTGCCAATAACCTTGAAACAGAACTGCCGATGTGCACGTGAGTCACTGAAACAAAGTGAGGCAGAAATCTTTTCGCGACAAAATCGTGGCCCTACACATAGGAGTTTACTTAATCTGCAATGAGCTCATTACTTTTCAAACTCATTGGTGTTTAGTTGTCAATGATAAAATGGCCATTAACAAAAGACCTGTAGTTAGTCTGTAGCTACAAACCCACGGCTGTGTTTATTAGATGACTGAAAACATGTACACCTAAGGAACTAGCAGAGTAATTTGAAAAAAAGAAAAACGTACATATATGTAAGATTATTTTTCTAAAAAACTGTACATTTAAAACTTATTTTTGTGGGAGGAACATAGAACAATAATTTATTTCTTAGCATGCTTTTTGAAACAGTTATCCGTTTTCTTACGCCTATGAAACGTTACAAAAACCACTGAATTCTCGGTGAAACTCCACTTAACATTAAACAAAGACAGTCACTTGGCTGTGCGAGTAGTCAACTTAGTTCCTCTCTGTTTCTCTCTTCTCCCCCCACCCCACCTCTTTCCCCTCGTCATTGGAAAAGACTTAATGACGCGTCGTATCATTAGCAAGCTTCCCAGACTGGTTGAGGACGTAAGCAAAGTAACGTTCTAACGGCACGTCTGTAGAATAAACCAGCCATCTCTCGTCGCCGCACGAGGAACGTACACAGTTTACAGCGGTAGTTTTATATACAGGATGTTGCAAAATACCATGTCAATATTCTGAGGGAAAAAATACTCACGTGTAGATGAACAAAAAATGTTATTGGGCAAGGTCCGAAAACGCACCGTTTCTCCGCTACAGTTGGCAATAATACATGGGCTGGAGCATATTGCTGTGGGGAGTCATTACTGCAGTAATGTGTGTTAGTGACGTGTGTGGCATAGTATACTCTGTTTCAAGTAAGTTTGGATAAATTTGACGGCGACTTAATGGCAATAATTTTCAGTATTTTGTGATTTGTTGCAGAATGCAAGACATTTTTAATTCTAAAATGAGTTGGAAATATCAATTTTAGCATTTGTACTGCAAAGTTTGTCTTGTGTAGTGACACAAATAACAAAATATTACAAATTATTACCCATAAGTTGCTGTCAGATCCATCCAAGCTTATATGAAATGGAGTATAACATATTACGAACTGCTGTAATGACGCCCCACAGCTACATGATCCTACCAGCGCGCTATCAACCATACGTCATGTAATGCCAACTGTAGCGCAGAAACTGTGCGTTTTCGGACCTATGGCCACATACCATTTTTTGTTCCTCTACACGTGAGGATTATTTCCCCAGAATATTGTCATGGAATTTTGCAACTTCCTGTACATACAGAACGTCCACATAAATCACCGACAAACTCCGGCAGGTGTGAAAAATAAATCAGGAAACACGTGGTAAAGGAGTAATTCGCCATTGAAAATCAAATTTCAAAACTTTTATTTCCCCACAATCGAACACTGACCGATGTTAACGGACAAAACTCCGGCTATTGCTTCATGACAATAAGGCCGACAAACCAGCAGTAAACGCCAGTTGATACCTTCAACCCTTATGAAAATAAAAGGGGTGGCTACCCTTAAATTAAAACAATTTTTTTTTTAATGTGAGGATACTGTGACATTTAAAAGAGAATTACTGTGTAATGGGGCCCAAGTAATATAAAAGGTCCTCATGTAGCGATTGTCTAGGACGCATAGTTTTCTTGCAAAACACACGTGAAATTTGAGCGAGGTGAAACAGTGCCTAGCGCGTAGGCAACACTGCGTACACGAGTGAGTTTTATCCCGCCGAGGGGCACAGATGATGGTGGACGTTTACTATAAATATCATGTGCCGTACCTTAAATAGCTCACATAATCGTAACCAACACTTTGTTCCTAGCTGAATTTGTGTGTGTTTTTTGTCACCTTACAATTGTAACTGGCGTAGTGGGAAACATATTGCGGGTAAGTTAAAATTAGGGGGAAAAAAACACGGGTGGCATATTAGCCCTTCATGCCAGTTCATGCCCCAGGCAGGACTTTGAAAGTGAAAACACGACTCACCAGAAGATGGTTGCAGGGTTGACCAGAAGTCTCCAGTCCGGCAGAGTTCTGCCCAGCCTGAAACAGAAGAAATGACCCTGTACTTTTCGTTCATTTCCTGTTACTCTAGTGGGTATTAATATAATAATAATAATAATACATAACGTCTTTATTAATAATGTGGTGAAGTTAAGGCATTTTACTTTTTCGTACACTTAACCACTTGAATTAGTCTACATACAATTTCAGATATTATTCAACATTAGGTGCTTACAGCTAATAACAAGTAGAATTTTTTGTATAACAATTTTTGAAATTTTAATGAAGTAAGATGTTTTACCATTAACTTAAAATTAGTAAACCCTAATAACAAAAAAAAATAAATAAAACACTGAAAAAAATCATAGGTGTACATAGTATAGACAGGAAATTTTCGCGAATTCAATGACCCGCAATCCATTGTCCTATGCATATATGCATACTCAAGTCCCGTCTATTCGTTCATTGTATGTTGTTCCAGTGAGCAGTAGCTAATGGACAAGTGGTCAGAGTTTGAGTATGCATAGGATAGGCGATTCTAACAGAAAGGTAATTGAATTCGCGAAATTTTCCTAGCCCTAGTATTAGCTAATGGACAAATAGTCAGGGCTCGAGTATAAATGGGACAATTAATTCCAGCATGTACGTAACTGAACTGTCGAAATAATTATCTCCCTACTGATAGCATGGTCACCAATGAACACCAAGCTCACAGAATTGTTACGAGATGGTGATTCGTCACGGGGAAGTTGAATGTCGGCTAGGTTCTAATGCAGTGTTTACATGTCCAAAGTTCTTTGTTCGATATTCGTGTGTTCCTAATTGACTTCACCAATAGCAAGTCTAGAAGTGATGCTGAACGTTTCTAATTTGTCAGCAAACAGCTGATTCTCTAAATCATACAAGACACAACATACTACTGTACAATACTCTGGTAATTATGACACTTGCCATTAATTACTCTGTCTCTCATTATTTTCTTTCTGCCTCTTTCAACGTTTCTCTCTCTCTCTCTCTCTCTCTCTCTCTCTCTCTCTCTCTCAGAATTGCAAGCCAGAGTTACGCAAGACGCGCTGTCAGTACCCGCCAAGCCAACTCCACAATGCAGTTCCTTTCTTCCCTGCAGCTGACTGTCAAAGACAGCCTCTGTACAGCCTTTTGACATTTTGCAATACAATAAGCTCGTGTTCGGGTGGAAAAATAACAATTATAGGCTACGGTCAGTCTTGCATCTGAAAATTCTCTGACGTTCAACACTAGGGCCGCCTCCAACCTTGAGCAGTTTTGCGCTATATAGGCTCAGATGCGACGGGGTTATAAGGGCGACCTCGAAACGCGCATCAAACGCCACATCGCCACAACGAGACCAGCGCTGAACTAGCGTATAAGATTGCCGCTAATCCATGTTTACTTCAAGTGATGACCATAACATTGTAATATTGAACTGTCTGTATAGGGCGTTCGGGATAAAGTGAGCATTAAAAATGAAACCTTTGAAAAATATTACTAGCCGTTACTGCATATAATTTAACATTAACTATAGTTGCCTTATTGTTTGTATGGTTGGCAGCGAAGTTACGCAATATAGTTCCGTGCATTTTCCTTCCTAAATTCAACTAAACTGAAACAAAACCAACCGAAATCGAAATAACTGTATTATCAACTGTATTATCAAACTGTATGGATTCATACTGACCGCGCATTTTATCTTACACGCGCAAACATAAAGTGACGTGTCCAGAGAGGTTAGACATTTCCCGTCGTGTAGTTAGCCGTTACGTGTGGCCTATATAGGAGGGCTTCGAAACAGTGGTTTTAATGAACACAGTCTCTAAAGGGCGCGGTTCACCTCAGTTTTTAACGTATTTATATATTTTTATATTTGTACCAGATATTGTTTTTCTTATTTAAGACATAAACTTTGATTAAATCTTCCTCTTAGGAAATTTGCGTATCTCTCATAGTTTTTGCGTAATGGGTCGTAAAAGACAAAATTTGCACTTTACGGTTTTATGTACGCCACTAAAACCAACTGACATACCAAACCGAAAAAAAATTCTCAGTGTATAACAATGTTGTAGGCTGTGATTTGACATACATAAAAAGAAAAAAAAAATTAAAATTTTTGTACTAAATTTCTGCAATTCTTTAAAAATTTAAAAGTAAATTTTTTATGTGTGTTAAATCACACCCTACAACATTGTTATACAACGTGAATTTTTTCGGTTTGGTATGTCAGCTGGTTTTAGTGGCGTACATAAAACCGTAAAGTAAGAATTTTGACGTTTACGACCCATTACGCAAAACATTATGAGAGGTACAAAAATTTCATAAGAGGAAGATTTAATCACAATTTATGTCTAAAATAAGAAAAAAAATATCTGGTACAAATATACAAATTAATAATTACGTTGAAAACCGAGGTGAACCGCGCCATTTAACAATGACAACACGTCCTTGGCCGACGCGTGGTTTCTTTCCGTACATTGGCACAATGGACACACGTGGAGCAGATTCGTAAAAAAACTTATTTCCTCGAACATTACAATGGATTTGAAGGGCTTGGTAGGCAGCGTCCTTAATTCTTACACGCATAGTGCCGGCGGCCATTTAGTGGTCAGGGGACTCGCCTCCCACCATGTAGAATAGGGGTCGATGAACGGTAGGGTAAATACCGATTCCTCGAATACGGGGAACTCGTTGGATGATGCAGTTGCCAGAAATATTATCGTCTGTTCATTACCGTTTATCCTACCGATTTCTTCCGCTAGCTGCGCTCGTATTAGGAATGGTGCTATTTCATGCTGATGCTTATGGCGATATCTTCGTCCTTCGGCAACATTCGATTTCGAACCCGAAGTTCTCTCCATAGCGCAAGCATGAAATACCTCTTTACCGATACCAGCGCTTCAAGCGACGAAAATTGTCCCTTGCAAAAATCATCCATAAGGAAATTGATTGAGAGTCATCTCAACGTGTAGTATAATTCATCTTAACTCAGCTAAACTTTTCTCTCAGTGCTAACCTTGCTCCTCGACTTCAGTGGGGGTAAATATTTACGTAGGCGGCTGCTTCAATATACAGGATGTCTAGAAACTAACCCATAATAAACACTCTACGCAAATCCTGGACTAGATTGGAGACGAAAATGTTAGTGGCAAAACGTTGTACGACATGCGTGCGCAATGTGGCAACACTGCACACGAGATAGTCCCCTCTTGCGCTCCAGGTCCAGGTATTATTTTATGTATGTTACGTCAAGTGAACATAGAATCGTGTTTGGACAGCTTGGGATTTTAACCTGCACCCATAATATGCTGGTCAGAATAGTAGTAGTAAGATAAACAAGATTTATATAAAGCGCAAGAGGGGACTAACTACAGCGCAATGTTGCCACATTGTGCATATAAAATGTCGTCGTACAACATCTTGCCACAAACATTTTCGTCTTCAATTCAGCCCAGGATTCGCGTGATATGATTATCAGCCACTGTGTTTATTACTGGACACTCTGTATACACAGAGGCAAAGATTTGGAAGTCAATCAAGTTTAAATAAGGCCAAATAAGCGTGCCAAACTTGAATAAACCTAATATATGGTTGCCTGGCAGTTTATTTTTCTCAACAAGATGGTTAACTTAAATATGCAATTGTTAGATCAACAAAGTCAAAATTTGAGGATTTTTAGGTGGTGTTTATTCTACAAATATTTTATTGGATCAAATACGTATTTGTTCCGACATATATAAACTATCAGTGGTAGATTGCAACAAACCTTTTATCTTTGTTTAGGTGGACGGCGATAAACGGAGCAGTGGCGGCTCGTGGGTTGTTGCCAGGTGGGGCTGCAGTTGCCAAGAGTTGTGCAGGGTTGTGCGCTGGTTGACTCTACAGCCACTGACACGCTGATGTGCAGGTGCCCCTTACTACTGAGTGGCCACAACACATCTAGTAGCCGGCGAATATTTAATGGTCGTTGGTCTACGGCGCGTTCATCAATAGTGTACAGTGCAAATTATCTGCAGCCCCACCTGGCAACAACCCACGAGCCGCCACTGAAACAGAGCACTTTTGAAGACCTCAGGCGTTAATTTATTGACTACACTACAATTTGTACACTTAAGATTGTTATTTAGGCTACTTATATTGACAAGTAGCAGGCAACTATATATTATGCTAAAAGGATAAAAGTAAGCAGGGTTTCAAAGTGTTCACTTTGTTAATGTCGGCCTGAACGGAACACCAGTAGCAGAGCGAGCAGGCCACGCCCCTGGAGGCAGTTTACCAGTAATAAAGCTTCGCACGTGGAGTGAATGATATGGGCGTGGTCCCACATGAACGATGAAATAGGAGGTGCCACCGTTCATACAGTAAATAAAAAAATATCCCTTATACGTGGGAGAAGTGAATGAGAATGAGTAAGTGAAAAGATTTTAGTCAGCGGGATTCGGCGGGTACTTCAACACTACACTGACTAAACTTTCATGATACATAATTGCTCTTCCTGCTATATACAGGAAGTCCAGAAATAAACACACAAGACGCATACCACGAGAATACTGGGCTAATTGGGAGATAAATAATGATAGTATAGGTCATTCAGGATAAAGTTTTACCTTTGAAAAAAATCACTAGCCGTTACTGCATATTATAAGTAACCATTAACAAGAGTTAAGGCCCGTTCACAATCGACATGAAAAAATAACGTAACTTACACAGCATAACATGCGAAACTGTCCGTACACAATCACTACGAAATTGACAAATCAGAAAATAATCAACAAGAAAATAACTAATTTGTTATTGGACGAAAATTTTCGCGCCAACAGCACTTATGACGTTTCATATTCTTATTGGCCGGCATGAAAAACTTGGCGTAGAAAACTCAGAGATGACCATCTTTAACGCCATGCCAAGCAAGTTACGCCACGTAAGTCATGCCAAGTATTCATTGTGAACGCCACCATTAGTATCACAGATATTCACTTTCTTATGCTATGTTTTTTACTTGCGCCATGTCGATTGTGAACGGGGCTTTACTTTACTGCTTGTATGGTTGGTAGCGATTCATCGCATGTAGTTCCGTGTATTCTCCTATTTGAATACAACATTATTGAAAGAACATAAGATGAAATCGACCTCTCTGTATTTAATATATTTCAAAATATCTATTTATGATCTTATTGACATTTCTACTTACAGTATAATTAGACTTAATTGGCGCCAGAAGAATGTGACGCTATTGAAGGCCTCAGGTCATCTTGCATATTACAGCTTGCTCCGCGTTTCAGCCAGTCCAAAATTCCACCGACAGGTGGCATCAGAGTTAGGTTCTCGCCGTTTTCTGGCCGCTTCGCCAAGTTGCAACATTTGTGTGCGTTTGTCTGTTGTGTGTGTATACACATTCAAAAATATTGTAAATTACTGTGAATATCATTGCCAAATGATGTGAAACCATCGGTATTCTGTAAGTTATGTTTTATGTTTGCCAGTATAGAAACAACATACTTTTTATTTCACATGTTAAGAAAATACTTTATTTATTGTTTCTGTTAAGTGTGTCGTCGTTCGTGGCATTAGAACTGAACGAAATTTGAATTCTTGAATTGCGTGTGTCATGTGTGTTTTTAGTGAAGGTTTTGAGTTACAAATTCAAATAAACTATGCCCCCATTTACGAGATTCTTAACGGCGATAGTGTGTGTTGTATCAATTAGTCGATGGACAGAAACTTATATTATAAGACGTTAACTCGCAGGTATTTATAACTAAGATTACTTTTTATTATGTATATATTCATTCAGCCCCGTGCATTTAATGAGTGTATAGTAGATAAACTTTATCGGGGCAGTATTGTACTTGTAAACATTGCATGACCCTTTTAAATAAAAGCACGTGGCAATATTTATGTTTACATCCGGCGGAAAGATGTAAACTGGCAGAAAACAAAAATTAATCAGGACTTTTTTGAGAACCCACTTTATTCCAAATCACCTATAGGAGAATGTTCTATAGTGACATTTTTAGTGTACAATGTGGCAAAATTGTACGGAGAAAGTCCCTATTGTGCTTCACGTCCAGGTATTACTCTACCCTGGTAGAAAAATAAGCTTGATTCAAATTTGAATCAAATTTGCGATGACAAGTCTGCAAGCTTGCAGCAAACTTGTCATGTCAAGCCATAAGCTTGAATCAAGCTAACTAGTCTCCACACGACAAGCCTGCAGCAAGCTTGCGAGGAAAGCTTGATTCAAGGTTCCTGCAAGCTTGTAGAAGGCTTACCTCGTACAAGGCAGGATACAACTGTGAAAAATAGGCTTGATTCAAGCTTGAATCGAACTTACAAAATAGGGCTTGTATTGGCAAGCCTAAATCAAGTCAATTACAGGCTTGCCGCAAGCTTACATGCTATCTGGGTTTGTAGGTTACGTGAATTTAACGTAGAATCATGTTTGATTTGGGCTGCTCGGGATTTTAACCTGTACCCATAACACGCAGGATAGAACAGTGGTATACTCCATTTCATATAAGTTTGGATAAACCTGACAGAAACTTATGGGCAATAATTTTTGAGTACTTGGCTGCACAATGCAAGACATTTTTAGCTCTAAAATGAACCCGAAATGTCCATTTAAGCATGTATACTGCAAAGTTTGTCTTGTGTAGTGACAAAAATAACGAAATATCACAAACTATTGCCCATAAGTTGCTGTCATATTTATCTAAACTTATATGAAATGGAGTATAAAAATATAACGTTCATGAAACTGCAATGTGTCGTATGCCACAATACTGGAGTTCCACTGAAAACTTATTTTATAAACATTAGGGGAAAAAAGCATTCTGATATGCATCAAAATAAATCCGGATTAGTCCTTGGGGGGATACGACATTTACAGAAAGTATAAAAATAGCCAATACGCCTTTATGTAGCAAAAAATTAACTCCAGTTAAAACGAGGGTTACGACATTTTGTTGTTTCGAGGACGATACGTAAGACATGTGTGGAGCGCAAGAGAGGACTAAGTGCAGTGCTATGTTGTCACATTGTGCAAACAAAATGTCATCATACAACATTTTGCCACACACATTTTCGTCTCCAATCTAACCCAGGATTCGTGTGGTGAACTTATTATGCGATGTATACATAATTCAACTACTTATATTAATTATTATGAAATATATTATAGTAATTATTATACTACTATTTATATTATTAATTTCTTAATTTTGGGTGGCAAAGCATTTGTATACTCTACTTACGGGCGCGGTTCACCTTTTTTCAGCGATTTTTTTTTATTTTTACATTTGTAACAGATATATATTTTTTTATTTTAGACATAAATTGTGATTAAATCTTCCACCTACGAAATTTTTGTATCTCTCATA
Organism: Medauroidea extradentata; assembly: GCA_003012365.1. NCBI lineage: Eukaryota > Metazoa > Arthropoda > Insecta > Phasmatodea > Phasmatidae > Medauroidea > Medauroidea extradentata. The sequence continues at coordinate 52,252 of PNEQ01043155.1, read as the reverse complement.
GTTTTTGCGTAATTAGTCGTAAACGTTAAAATTTGCACTTTACGGTTTTATGTCCGCAACTAAAACCAACTGACATAAAAAACCGAAAAAATTCACCGTGTATAACAATGTTGTAGGCTGTAATTTGACAAACATGTAAAAAAAATTGTATTTTAAAAAAAATTGTTGAAATTTTAAAATTTTCATTAAAAAATTCAGCATTTTTTATTAAATGGAAATATACTTTATTGATATATCTTATTAATTTATTATATTTATTATAAAAATATTTTTACATAGAGATATGATTCCACGTAAAAATTATGTTAAAGTAATATCGATTTATTTCTGAGAAGATATAGGATAGAAACCATGCGAATGTTTACGGATAATTTCCCGCACTGAAAGCCTGAACTTTACCTAGGTATGTGATAAGGAAAAATCAATAAGAAACCACGAAAAGTTGTATTTAGTTAAAGGAATGCAAGGCTATCAGATCGACTGTCGTCGGACCCAGCTGGACATGAATACCGTTACTTCCAGTTTGTTGCGTCATGCCACAACCTGTTTGTCCTGCCGTCCCGGACGATACTTCAAACTGTCGTGTTCTTGTCAACGAACTGGCAGGATTGGCTAATCCGCTGGAGCTAGCTGAACTAGTTGCGAGACGCAGCCCGGAGACGGATTATATTTATTTATTTGTGTGTTAGAGAATGGCCTTCTCATACACTTAAGGGCACCGCCTACCCGCGCGTTAGAGGCTCAGAAATGACTGAGACATAAGGGCGACCTTGAAGAGTGAATCAAATGCCGCGTCGCCTCAACGATCCAAGCGCTGAACTAGCGTGCAAGATTCCCGTCAAAGGGTTTTTACTATGGGACTTAAAGATGTGACCATATAATTTTACTAGTGGAAAATCTTCAACTAAGTTCAGTGCAGGTCGCAATCTGAGTTTCACATACATCTGGTTAGTACTTTTTGAAGTACGGAAGTCTGAATAGACAGTTTTTAGCCATGTTGGAGGGCTTAGAAACAGTGTTTTCAATGATCATAGTGTCTTAACAATGAGGACACGACCTTATCTGAAGTTTGTTTTCTTTTCGTACATAGACACAGCGGACATCTTGTGGAATAGTAACGTAGGAAACGTATTTACGAACACACTGCAACATATTTAAAGTGCGTGGTAGGCATGGCTCTTAAGAGGTCTATATACCGGATGTAATCCTCGTATTTATGTACGCAGACAGAGGAGCGATAAGGTTAATCTTGCCACACTCGGCAGTAACCGCCTCGCTTCTATTCGCGGCTCGCCAAACTGGCGATTCTAAACCTAAGGGGACGAAAATAGGTTAAATGTGTTTCCAAAGAATCCCTGATATCTCATTAACCTGGAAAGCTATTTTTAACATCAAAATATTGTCGGGACAAATGTAGCCAATTTTTCGATTTTACGAAACGAAAATTAAGGGGCTGAAAAGCCGTAAAATGTGTTTTTCGTAATCATTGATTCCTCTTAAACCAGATTAATAATAACAGAAATAATAATAATAATAATAACCTAAATAATAAACCGTTCCCGGCAATGTAGCATGTTGCGGCCCTTTTTTTCAAACGCATCGAGATATGTTCCGATATATCACAATTCGTGCTGGTACGTTATGTGGATATCATATATAATATGCATAGGATTTTTTTTCCTACGGCACAACATATATCACCAGTTTTGTATCGGCACGACGTGATACATAGCACGGATTGCGATATTTTCCACATATCGCATCGCGATAACCCTCGATTGCAACAATCGTACATATCGGAGAGGAGCCGCTGCTGGGGAAGACGATCATAACGGTGAAGGTCCTGGAGGACGGCTTGGTACGTAAGGGGGGATCACCAGCTTCCCACGGCGTGTTGACCGCGCGAGAGTATCGCCGCAGGAGAAGACAAGGCAGGATTCAGGGGGGGGGGGTAGGGGGTAGGAATTGACGGGAGAGATGCGCTGCAGCAGCTCCAATCACAAGCCACTGTACCGTGAACTCAAGGATGAGGGATGGGGGGATTGAGGACGACCAATCACCACAAACATACACTCTCCATTACAATCTGCACTAACGCAGCAAGTTTCAGTGAGCAGGTCCCAAAACTTACAACAATCAAAAAATATATATTTATCGAGGATACAGAATTAAAGTTTTGATAGTTGTGAAATTTTTACACTAGATTTTTAGTTATACACTGTAAAAAAACTTCTCACACTGTAAAAAAACTTCCTAAAATGTTTAGGAAGTACTTAACCTAAGCGCAGTATGGGACAGTTTCCATACTTCTGTCTTGTAAATACGCAAACTTTTACACTTGTAAAAATACAAGTCTGATAACTTCAGTATACATTTGACTGTTTTATAAACAAATTTAGGACTGCTACTATGGATGTCTGGGAAACTATTCTACCATACCTACTTTCTTAGCGCTCCTATATGCACGTGTGGCAAAATTACAAACTATTTTTAGAGTGCATGAAAGTTTCCGTATTTAAAATAGTAAAGATGGAGACATAATGACTCACAGAAAATTGTAAGCAGTGCTTGGTTTTTCCAGAACAGCATATAGACAGTTTCATTAGAACAAAACCTGCAACTCCAATATACAGGACGGCCAAAAACTAACGCATAATGCCGGTCTACGGTGCGAGAGGTGCTGGGTTCGAATACCAGCACGGGCATGAATGTTTGTGTCGTTTACTTAGGTTAAAATAGTTTGTAAGCCGCTTCTTATTAGGCCTAGTGGCATAAAACCGAGGGACGTTAATAAACCGTCTAAAATAAATAAACTCATAATACGTAGAGCTGGCGATATTTGTGAAAAGAATTATACAACATATTGTATTAATGCATAACGCTCGCATCTGTACTTTTTCTTCGTGACGATATTGGCAGAGTGTATTTGTGGAGAGGCGTGGCTCATTTGACTGTGCCAATGAGGATAAGGTTACTGCGACACCACACGTCTGTGATTTGCAAGTAGGACCCTAGACGTTGAGAGTTAAAAACGGCCTATCACTGACCACGAAGCAGAGCTGCAGATGAGCACACGAGGCATTGAAACAAAATGTTTAGAGATTATTGTTTATCGCGGGAAAACTTGACTGTTTGCTGGGTTTCAACGTGCGGTCAGCTTAACAAAAGATCAGTGGTTTTAGCTTGTACGTGGCGCTGTTGCCCTATTTGACTGAGTTAGAGAATTTGGTCAGCGTTTCACATCGAGGTCTTTAGCGCTGGCGAGGGGTGACATGAGGCGAGTATGAAGCAAAGCCGGAATTATAGGGCGGAGAAAACGGGAAATCCCCGAGAAAACCCACCGACCAATGGCATCGTCTGGGACAATTCCCACATGCGAAAATCCGGGGACCGACCCCGCCGGGAATCGAACCCGTATTACCTTGACTTTGAAGTGACATTATGAGAAAACTGGTTAAGATGTTTTTTGGTAAGAGGAGAATGTACTTCCAGGTGACTCCTACAAAACTAACAATATTTCATACAAATATAAATCTATGATATTTCCCCCACTTTGACGCCCTTAAGGCGCCTGCCTACCTGTGTTTCAAAAGCGTTGCAGCGAGCTGCGACTATTCTTTTTTTTTTTTTTGACGGAACTATTCAACGCACATTATATTTGTATACATACGAAAAGAAGACACACTTCAAACTATGTCGCCATGCGTTTATTTCAAACATTATTTTTGAGCACCTCAAAATGGCCAAAAATGGTTTTTCTCAGACTACCGTATCTGTAAAATTAACAACAGGATTGTAAAAAACATAACTATAGAAACAAGCGTTAGACTTTGAACTACGCTGGCCACAAATAAAATAATGTGGTCACCGCTTAAAGTCGCACAGGAAAAAGGATAATAGCAAAACACTGCACTACCGGGCCCTAGCGATAATACATTACAAACGTCGGTTAATAGCAGTATTACCACTCCTGTCTCGCACACACATACAAACACAGCCTGGAGGCCCCTTAGGGAAATAGTCAACTGGAGAGAATCTTGTTCGGTAAGAAGGTATTCTCACTCCCTTTCCTCCTCCCACTCCTCCGGTAATTCCAGTAGCACTCTGGCAAAACAAGGGCGTCGACAAGAGAGCCACACATGTTTCCTTTCGCCGCACGTCACGCAGAGAGCTGAGGAAAGTGGCAGTTGTAGAAAGGAAGGTGTACGTAGACACGCACTCACACACGCACACACACACACACACACAAGCCCCGTCAACACACATAGCAGGTGGCTAAAGGCCCTTTCATACCACCAAATGTTGGCTTCAATTTTATTTCAAATGCATTGAATTCAATTTACTGAATGGTATGTGACGCCATTGCCGCAGCCATTTTGTCTTGAATCTCGTCAAAGATTTACGTTTCGAACATGTTTGAAATTTCCTTCGTTGAAAATATTTTAGAACAGAGAAGAGATTTTTCTGACATAACTATCTCAAATAACATATTAGTTGAGTAACTCACATGCGAATTAAGTATTAGTAAAAATAATCATGGCCAATATTTCGTTAAAAAAAAATTCTGAAAATTGGAAGAAATTTTGTATTGGTAAAGAGAGCATGATTCAGTGCTAAAACCATAATTTTAAAGTAATTATAAAAAAAACCTAGTTAATAGTTTTTGCCAACTTTCTTAGCAAAAATTATTCTCAAGTAAGGTATTTCCGCCATCGAAATCTCGGATATTTAGTTGCGACGGTACAAATCACGCTTGAGAACTGCAAAATGTTGGGTAAAGTTTGCTCATAAAGTTGGCAAACTTAAATATCAAGGTTTGCTATTTTTTAGTTTTCCCATTCTGAAATTCAAAAATTAGTAGATTTTGATTTGTGTTTTAAGCGTTTAACTATCGACTATGCACTCTTAAATCAAATATTTTTGTGTCAAGCAGGGATAGTAGATAATTTTAAAATAGCTACATTATTTATTTTGCACATAATTTGTTTACAAACTGTGTGATAACTTTTCAAGTGGTCCCTTCAATGTTTATTGAATCTAATTTCTTGAATCGCTGTGCTACGTAATAAATAGTTGAACGCGAAAAAGGGCCTTAACTGGTAAGTGGCGCGAGTGCGCAGATGTACTGACGCAGTGGTCTGACAGTGTTGCCAACCCACCTACCCCAGAGTCCTGGGGTGAACAAGGATTGGGACTTACACCTTAAATTATATACTTTATGTGGCTCAGTACTGATCGACCATAAATATTGCACCGATGAATTTTTGTTCATCTCGGAGTAGGCCCCATTACTACAAGATCTTTTATGCGATTTTTTTCAATAGCCTGAAAACTGTTAGAAAATAAATGTTTCTATTAAAAAAAACACTCGAAGCACTTACGCATAGATTTTGCTCCGCATTTTATTCTTATAGCAATACTTTCCTTACCTCAGTACATAGACGGGATTATCAAGAAGCGATATCGTGGAAGGTGATTGAGCCACACCTATTTATGATGGCAATATTTTTAAAAGCCCAAAAGGGAGCATATTTCGTAAACCCGTCACATATACGTATTCAAATAGTTTTTTTTACCAATTAGCCTAGATTTATTTTTTTCTTTTCCAAAGCAAACTTTACATAATTTTCGCTAGTCATCTACGCAAAAAATTTTTAAGTCAATGCTTACAGATCACATAATAAATTCCAGGAGGATTAATGTCAGAAAACAACATAATGAAAATAATAATAAATACAAATAAAAGCAGAACGCCGGCTCAAGAAAACAGGACAGAGGTAGCCCAGACAATTACTACACGAAGACCAGACAACTCGCAATACAATATAACCAGGATTACACAGACGAAAGACAGGATGAACAAACGAAGACGGCACGGAGAAACTTAGACGGTATCTTGAGACGAGCCTGTCACGACATTTCTGGAGCTGACATCTGCCCCAGTTTTTTGTATTTCTTTGTTTTTTCCTTTGTGTTTATCAGACATAATTGCTCGTGGGATTTATTACGTGGTTTATTCTATCCGCTAATCTTGGCAAGAATTCTCTTATTCTCTTGTTTTGCCTGGTTTTTTGAGACGACGGTGTTACAATTGCTAGCGCTCACTGAAAAAAAAAAAAACTTCCTAACATGTTTAGGAAGTTATTCACCTAAACGCAGTATGGGACAGTTTCCATACTTCCGTCTTGTAAATATGCAAACTTTTACATATGTTACAATACAAGTCTAGTAACTTTAGTACACATTTGACTGTTTTATAGAAAAGTTTGGGAGTGTTACCACGGATGTCTGGGAAACTATTCTATCACACCTACTTTCTTAGTACTCCTATATGCACGTGTGGCAAATTTACAAACTAATATTTAGAGTGTACTGATTTTTGGTGAAAAGGATTATGCACCAAACTGTTTCAAAGCTTGTCGTGGACATATTTAAAAAAAACTCTTGCTTCATGATTGTTTGAAATGTGTCTGAGCAGAGGTGTCGCTCATCAGATTGAGCCAATGATAGTAAATTTGCTGCAACACAATACTCAGTAATTTGCCGTTAGAAGCTTAAGATACAGAGAGTCAGAGATACCCAATCACTAAAGATGATGGTATATCGCGGGAAAACTTGACTGTTTGCTGGATTTCAACACACATTCAGTTTACCAGAATATTACTGTCTTTAGCTTGTACGTGGAGCTGTTACCCTATTTGACTGAGCCAATAAGAATCCCCCTGTTGTAATATTTGATGCCTGTTATTGGTCTGCAGACAACCACGTTGTCAGAAGTATATCACCGAATCACATATTTTCAAGAAATTACAGCGTTTTCAAGGGTATGTCGGCCCAAAACATTTTCGCCATATACCATCACTCTACCAATCACAGACCACGAGGCATTGGAACAAATATGTTCAAAATTATTTCTGCAATTAAAAAGGGGCTCTAGTAGTGGCGTACGTCAATGATTTATGCTCAAAATCATCGGTTGTTGCTGGCTGGAAATATTTTCCGCAGTTGGTAACAGTGCGGCCGGAAGACGCGCAGAGCTGGGGCGACAGTGGACAAGACCACTTCCGGCGTCACACCGCCCTGTCGCTGCGTCGCACGTGTGACTGGACACTAGCACTCCGGCCTCGCTTTTTCAAGAGGGGAGTGTCAAACAATTTTATTGTATTTCCAGTTTTTGAGACATAACATTTATTCAAATTGTATTATAAATATCTTCCTTTCGACAAAGCATAGGATATATTCCTGGTAACTGCTTGACATAAATGATAATAATAGACTGGATTTATTTGCTTGGACGTACTCCATTGCGAAATAAATGACTGTCAAAAGAAAACTAAAGATAAGACAAGAAAACATAAATAAGCAGAGTATGCTTTAGTCATCATCATGAAATCCAAAACTGGAATCTGGTCAGATAAAACAAGGAAATAAATCCAGTCGTGCACTCCCATTGCACAGTTCTTTCAAAGATCATAATAATAATAGAGTCTTTCATATACTTGTCACGCAGAATAATTGCAAGCTAATTGTCGATTAACTTTCAAGAACTATTTTGATATGATTCTCCACTATAAATTAATGAAAGAGCTTGCTTTGTTGAAGAGAAAATTTTGATAATACAATCAAATTGTCGAACACTCCTCCTTAGCGACCGGAAATGATTAAAACGGAAGCCACACAAAAGACAATGTTGCGCGCATCAAGAGTAATAACTATTTTATGAGCAGAGCCACAGCCATATTTTTAGTTTAAAGCCGCTGGCTTCGATGTGGCAACACTGCCAAGGCTCTTTAGAGGCGCCGCGTGCCACGCGCTCAAAATACGTTGTAATGAGCGGGAAATAGGCTTTATTACTAAAATATTCCACTTGTGTTCATTGTGCCAACGTACGAAAAGGCACCACACACTGGACAAGAACGGAATGTAATAGCGACGTCATCGTGCTCATTGGAAACACAGTTTCGAAGCCTTCCAACATAGCGGGAAACGGTCTTTTAAAATTGTCGTACTTTAAAATTTACTAACCGCATGTATGCGAATCTTCTTAAAATAGAAAATATAAGTGTCATAAAGTTGTATATTACGTGTCATAAAGGTACAATTTTAATACTGTAACTATATTTGAAATTGCAGTAATTGGTACGGCAGAAGAAACACGATATCAATATATTTTATAAGAGTTAGTTTCCAATTATTCGAAACAAAATCTGACAATGTTCTTCAACATTAATGTTTATTTTATTTTTCTCATAATACTTTTTTTTGAAAGTAGGGATACTCGAATTTTATGAAACGATTATCGCGCAAACTAGTTTCATTCGTCTATTTCGTCAGTTCAACTTGTTTATTGTAAGAATGTTAGCAGATTATGCATCACCATAACTATTATAGTTCTTGTATCATTACAAAACAATTGCACTGTTTCCACAAAACTTGCAGCGAAAGAAACATAATATTCTGAAGTATTGCAAAAATGATTTTTCTGCGTGAGCTATTAAAGTTCTCATACGGCCATAGCCCGGTCTTGCCAATTTCCATCTCATTCTTCATAACCTTTAATTTTCATTCCCGAGGTGTAATTTGCTCAATACAGCCGAGGCAACTAATTTCAGCTGGCAATATACCGCCGGTCTGGACCACGCCTGTCTAGCGAGCGTGTTATGCAAGACGCAATCAACCGCATTGTAACATTAACCTTCTTGGCACACTGTCCCCAGGCTAACATATAATAACTGGTGCCTGATTACACAGCCCATTCCTTCTGGAGCTATTTGTCCCAGAAGACGCGTGTGTAGACATTGACAATAACAAAGAAGGAAGGACATTCATGACAAAAAAGGAGAACATTTCAAATAAAAACGAGGACAGAGAACATTTTTCTAATCTGTAAATGAATGATCAAAAGAACAAATTTTCATTAGAATAGCCAAGTATAGGCGATTCGGGATAAAGTGAGCACTTGAAAAAGCCCTGTGTTAAAGTTCGATTTCCAGCCAATTAGTATCTTTCCGCACGTAACGGCTAAAGACGGTAAATATCTAACCTCTCTGGACACGTCACTTTATGTTTGCGCGTGTTAGATAAATTGTGCAATCGGTAGGAACCTATATAGTTGAATAGAAAACAGGGGCGTCATTTCATGTTTTTCTTGAGGAGAGGGGGAGAGCAAGATTTTTTTTTTCGGCGACAGTGACCTTGATGCATCTTTTTTATTAACTAAACATGCATAAATTAGAAACATTAATAATAAAACTTCAGTTTTATGTGCTTAGGATAGCATTATTTAAACAGCAAAATACAAAAATATATTTTATGTACTTAAAAATTCTAAATCCAGGGGGGCCACCATTTGCCCCACTGCCCCCCTCCTAAATGACGCCCTTGATAGAAAACAATTTATTAATTGCATAAAATACAATTTTGTCGATTTCGGTTGATCTTGTTTTAGTATTTTTGAATATAAATAGGAGAATACAGGAACAATATTGCGTAACTTCGCTGCCAACTATACAAGTAGTAAGGCAACAATAGTTTAAATTGAATTGTATGCAGTAACAACTAGTGATATTTTTCAAAGGTTAAATTTTTAGTGTTCACTCTATCCCGAACGCCCTATACAAGCAAGCTATATCTAAGAACATAATATAACAACATGTGATTGACAAAGTGCACACACACACACCACATAAAATAACATATATTTTCATGCGAATATGTAATGCGTGCTGCATATACAGGAGTAGTATATTTTGTTGTATTGCGTGACACCGATAGTATCTGCGTATTTATTAAACAAACATGTGTATTTAAGACTTTTCCGGATGAACTTATATTGCTTAAGATTTTAGGATTACTAAGCAATTACGAATAAAAGTTTTCGCATGTTTTTTTCTTTGAAGTTGAATGTGCTGCTACTGGCAACGTTTCGGGAAATGCGTTCTATTCCCCTCTTCAGGCTGAAACATAGCTGGTCGGAACATTCGCATCTTGGTGTCTGAAGACGGGATTAGAGCGCATTTCCTGAAACGTTGCATTTTTTCGTTGTTTTTTACTTGTGTTGTGTTGTCTTTTGTCATTTGTTTGTTGTCCACTGTTCACTGCTTTTGTCAATTTCCATCTTTTTCCATATTGAGAATCTGGTTTTATAATTGTGTCTGTCATTTGTGTCGACATTCGACTGAATTATATATCTATAATTCTTTTTTGTCTAATATAGTAAAAAACTAACAAAATTCATTCCTTTTGGATTTTTTTGTGTGTTTTACATCGTTATATTTTTTTTGTACTTTGTCATTCAACACAAGTTTGATCAGCAAAACATGAGCAATGGCGTATGTCCACAAATCAATAAATTCTAATTGCACCACTAAAATTTAAAACTTTTCTAATAGGGGACAAGCATTCTCCAGGACAGACCACGAAACTGCTAATTAATGGTTAATGGCATACGAACGTACAACGAACTATACAGTAAACATAGAGGGACGGAAATTTCCAAGGCTCTGAGGTGAAGCCCAACTGAACGTGGTATTTTGACCCTAGATAAAATGGCGGACTCTTATATCCGGTCGAGAGACGAGAGTGATTATGCTAATTTAAACATTATTACAGTATAACATAAATCAATAATTATTGGCATTTTCCCTGTGTTTAGCGGGAATATAGTGGAGATACAAAGTAACGGATTTTATGCGAACATATGACGGATTTTCAACATAATGTTGGCCACACTGCTGTTCGCCATGTTTTCTTGGGTCAAAACAGCCGTTCAGTTGGGCTTCACTTTGGAAGCGTTTCCGCCCCTCTATGTTAACTATGTAGCTCGTCGCGAACGTATAACAGTTTGCAGTCTAGACTGTTGTCAGAAAACAACGGGAACTTAACTACGTGTCTATACACATCATACAGGATGGTAGAGGAAGCCGATGCGAGGACAGTTACACTGGCCACGCCCCTCTCCACTCCGCCAGCCTAGGGGGAGTCAGCAGACCGGTCCACGGAGCAATTAAGGTTTACGAGCGCTGCTGCAGATTGCAGGTTAAGTGACCGCGAGCCCGCCAGACTGCAACGTCTGTCGCAGCACGAAGACACCGTTGTCTGACAGAGATCAGAGAAAACGAATATCACAATTGTCGTCAAAGATCTAATCTCAAAACTCATTACATGGCATGCTAAAAGTCAATGTTTGGTTCATTTAATCTTCAGCTAGCGAACATTCCACTAAGAACAATATTTTTGGATAATATTATAAGGAACAAAACTAAATAGAAAAAATATAACATTATATACTTATGACCATTAATTAAGGGCGCCGCCTAGCTGCGCGTGAGAGGATCAAAAGCGACGGAGCAGTAAGGTAAACCTTAAAGCGCACGTCAAATGCCGCGTCGCCTCAACGAGCCAAGCGCTGAACTAGCGTGCAAGCTTCCCGCCGAACGATTTTTACTATGGGACACTAAGCAGTGACCATATAATTTTATTGGTGGAAAGTTTGCAACTAAGTTCAGTGCAGGTCGTAATCTGAGTTTCACATGCATACAGTTAGTACATTTTGAAGTACGGCAGTCTGACAAGGCCGTTTTTACCCAAGTTAGAGAGCTTAGAAGCAGTGTTTATGACGGGCGTGGCGTCTTAACAATGAGGTTCCGACCTTGTCTGAAGTTTTTTTCTTTTCGTACGTTGGCAAAATGGACAGGCGTGGAACATTTTTGTAGAAAAAACTGTTTACGAACACATTGCGACGCATTTCAAGCGTGGGGTAGGTGGCCGCCTTAAGACGATATTTATTTATTAATTAATTACACAGAGACTAAAAACTGATGATTGTAACCGGTAGAAAAGGGGGGGGGTGTTGCACGGCACGAAAGGGCGGGGAAGGTCGGAGGAATATATCTATGGTAGTAACCTACCAAATAACTAAATCCCATATTTTACCTAATTATTTCCTCCATAAACAACTGATTATGACGGCAACACATTTTGCAACAGAGTGTCTTCAATGTCCTACGTGCATACCTGCAGTTCTGGTTTATTGTCAGTGATTGCATGTATTAGCTTTCAGCGTCTTGCGGTTCTATACATAAATAACATACGTGTTGTGTTGCAGTTACTTTATTTTTAAAGTTACAGTCAAACGAGCGGCGCCTCTGTACAAACACTCACTGACAATAACTACTAAACGGAGCTACTGATGCGCACGTAAGACATTAAAACAAATCAATAAAAAATTCTTAAAAAATAGGCAGTGGCTCAATTAATAGGCAGTGCCAGGCATTGTCGTCTACTACATTTTCTGCAAGTTAATCTTCGCTTAAAACACACTGATATGTAATTAATGAAACACAACATGCATTATTGCGTAGGCTACCTCCGTTCCAATTCGCTCTAGTTAAATGGCACGTTATTGTGATTGTATATTAGGGTGGCTGTCTGAGTTGATGTGTTAAGTGTAGTCAAGGCCTTGAAGAGTGGAAGCGATAAAGACGACACAGCACGGGTATCACCCCTCAGCCTATAACCTCTAGGCGCAAGTCTCTGAACTAGTCAGTTCTCTTCTCGCTGGCAGCAATGCAAGCTTGTTTCAAGCTTGCTGCAAATTTATCATGACAAGCGTGTAGGCTTGCGGCAAGCTTGTCATGACAAGCTTGAATCAAGCTCTCTAGTTACCACAGAACAAGCTTGCGGCAAGCCTGACGCGACAAGCCTACCAGCATTTATACGATACCTGAGTAGCAAAGTTTTCCTGAATACTAAAAACTAGCAGGAACACTGCGCGAAATAAATAAGCATAACGTTAACACAGTTTAAATGAACATAACCCAACTTCGCCACGTGGCATGTCAATTCGCAAAAACCAACAACACAACTCGGCGAAAATGGCGGAGACGGGTATGAACGTCGTACCAGCGAGCAAATTCCTACTAGACTTGCTCATCAGGCTTGCCACAAGCTTGCTGCAAGCTTGCAATGTTATTACGAAAGACCTATAACGGTGCCCGGAAGAAACAAGCTTGCTGCAAGCTTGCTTTTGCAAGCCTAAGTCAAGTGAAATGCAGGCTTGCCGCAAGCTGGCATGCTGTCTGGGAAGAGACCTTCAATGGTGCTCCGATTTTATTTTATTTTTTTTATAAAGGTGTGTTGCATAAGACTAAACATTTTAAAAGATTCTTCACAGAGATTTTATTACCTAAAATAAAACACAAGTCTGCCCACTTTCACCATTCTCGGCCGAGGAAAATCGTGCTTTTTTAAAAGGGCTTTTCTTATAGATCAGAGAATAGAGAGATTGTTTTACTCTTTTCACATTGACATTGTACCATACGTCACTGTATCTGTTATATTTATGACCTCTTTAATCGCTCTCGTAAGTGAAGCAATTTTTTCTTTCCAGCTGCTTCCTATTGCAAAACAACAAAAATATTATTGGTTCCAAAAATTACAGATAATCGATTAAATTTGTATCTATGCCCTGCCGTGACAAATATTTTGATACAGCGACAGGAACATAAGTCATCGAGAACAAACAGTTCCAAGGGGCCTCCCTAGTTATGCTGTGTTTGTGTGTGAGGCAGGAGCGGTAAGGTTGCCACTAACCGACGTATGTAATACATTATCGCCTCTACGTGCAAGATACTCAGATAGCGTGCAGTGCTTTACTATTATCCTTTTTCCTATGGGACTTCCAGCGTAGTCCGAAGTGTAACGCTTGTTTCTGTAGTTATGTTTTTCGATTCCAGTTGTTATTTTTCCAGATACGGATATCAGGAAAAGCTAATTTTGGCAATTTTAATGAGCCCGGAAATGATGTTTCTAATAACCGTGCCGAATTTTTCAAATTGTAACGACATAGTTTGGAGTGGGTGTTCTTTTCCTAGATATACAAATATAATGCGCGTTAAATAGCTTCATAAAAAAAAAGTACGATTGTAATTCGCTGCAACGCATTTGAATCGCAGGTAGGGAGGGAGGCCCGTTAAATCCAAGGTGGTAAGGATCAATACCCCTTAGCAAGTAGTTGTGAGCCTGAATTGGGTATAGACTATACACGTATAATTAGAGATGATGGTTTATCGCGGGAAAAGTTGACTGTTTGATGGATTTCAATACACGTCCAGCTTACCAGAAGATTACTGGCTTCAGCTTGTACGTGGAGCTGTTGCTCTATTTGACTGAGCCAATAAGAATCCCGCTGTTGTAATATTTGATGCATGGTATTGGTCTGTAGACAGTTGCGTTGTGTCAGTGTTTTCAAGGCTATCTTGGCACAAAACATTTTCGCGATATACCATCATCTCTACGTATAATGTATTTTGAATTCTACTCATAAGTAGATACACGCAAAATTCGCGTTATTTTCTGACAACTTACTAAACTCCAAGTGACTATAGGCTCGTTCGACGTCTCCCGCCGGCCGATATTGTCGTGACTTGCCGCGGAGAGGACAATCTCTGTAAAGACGTAATACACGTAAATGACAACACATAAAAGTTCATGGCTAATTGAATAGCAGATTATGCTCTGTTATGTATAGGAAAGTGAAGTTTTGTCTGCTACCATATGATAACGCGAATATTTCTGTCTCTACGCATAAGCAATAAATTAGGGCTAGGAAAAATTCGCGAGTTCAATGACCTGCATGCTAGAATCCAATATCCTATGAATACTCAAGCCCCGTCTATTCGTACATTATCTGCTGTCTGAATGAGTAGCAGGTAAAGCCGGCCTCACACGATGCCTAAATTCCTGTTACCTTCTGCTATACCCATGGGCATAAAAATTTTTATGGCAGATTCTGAGTTGTGGGTATAGTAGAAAATGGTGCGTGGCTCCTCGCTCATATTCACATGGTACCCAGAGTGATAACAAAAATCGCATAACACCACCGCCACATTTTTTAATGGTCGTTGTGTTCATTGCAACATGGATCGGCGCGAAAAACTACGGAGAAAAAAATTATGTGCTGCAGCAGTTTTAGCTACTCAAGCATGGATATTTTAATTTTCTATTAGCATTTCCACGTGCTCTACATACCATTTCGACGCCATGTTGAACTGTTGTAAAATAAGACTTGACCACATGACACACACTGCGCCTATGATTGGCCAGAGAGAATTCTGGGTAATATGAACTCCCGAAAAATAGGACATGTTCT
>PNEQ01043155.1:16980-37001 GCA_003012365.1 Medauroidea extradentata | reverse complement strand
AAATGGTAGAGGTTCAATATACACAGGATAATGGATTATAGCATGTTGGTCGTTGAACTTGCGAAATATTCCTAACCCTAACAATAATTATTCTCGTTCCTTGAGCAGTTTACGAATAGTTATATCTGCTGAAGCTCTACACAACCTTGCGACCTGGACAGTCGCTATAGCAAGTCTTGGACTACAAGTTCTGTTTGCGAGGAAACCAGTTCTCCGTCGATAACTGTTCTGGGAAGACTGCTTCTTTCCAGGAAAGAAATAAAACACGCTATTTATCTGTAGACGACAAGTTTGACGTTAGTCGTGCTGAACTACTCAGTTTCCTTGCGGTAAAGTATAGCGTTTGTAGGTCAATCCTTTGGCTTTTGACGCGAGCAATAACATCACATTGTGGTAGGTATAATTTATGTGTAGTTCGGCAGTTGAAAGTTTGATTTGAAAACTGTTCATCGCACATGAATGATGTCTGCTTAGGAATAACATTTAAGCCCATGATCTTTCATTTATTTTAAACAATTTCAAATAACTGGAATACTTTTTAACCAAATGATTTGAAAAATCTGAGACTGTTTTACAGTCATACGATACACAATTTTGGCCATAGTTTTTTTTTTTTTTTTTTTTTTTTTTTTTTTAATAATGCAACGTTTACTAACAAAAAAATTTTGCTTCATTTTGGCTTATTTTGACAACAAAATATGTGATTTCAGAGGGAAAAATTTAAAAATCTGTTTGGTGTATTGCAACAGAAAAATTCAGAGACAAACAATGATAAATAAGTGTTAAAATTGTAAGAATGAATTTTTGATATATGTATTAATTAACGTTTAAAAAAATCGAAACAACTGCAAAACTAAAGAGCGAGGCCTTAATGGGGAGCAGCTGCTTTGCTAATTGTTTTCCTTAAGGGGGATTGATCCCTGTCAGATCGGTTTTACGGTATTTCTTATAAATCATGGAGTAGACACATTGTTTTGCTTTTGTCACGCTGACAAGGCATAGTTAATTGTTTCATTCTCTTTTTGGAATCCATATTGCACTGTGTCTGTTAATTTTGTGGCCTCTGTAGTCGCTCCCGTAAATAAAGCAATTTTTCCTTTTAAGCTGTTTCCCGTTGCAAAATAATGAATATATTATGGTTCCAGCAATTACAGAAAAACGATTAAGTTTGTATATATGCCCTGTCGTGACAAAAATTTTGATACATCGACTGGAATAGAAGTTATCGAGAGAAAAAAACAGGTAAATCTAAGGTGGTAAGGATCAATATTCCTTAATAAATCAACTTTGATGGTATCGGAGGAAACATTTTCAGTGGAGGACGAGCCGTTAGTTTTTCTCCTTCCTCCCAGAGGCAAGAGATGCGTAGCCGACACGCGGCGATGGACCACGGACTTCCGAACGTTCAACACACACACTCTCTCTGCTCGCAGCTTCCCTGGGGCAGTAAACGTGTTGGGCGCGCCGCGGGGCATGCTGGGAACACACTCCGGACAACGTTACGAAACTGTCGGTCCGTCGTCCGGGCGATCTTGTTGCGCAATTGCCACGTCCATCCGTTATAAGTGATGCCACGGGGCATCTACCTCGTCGTGTGGAGAAGCGAGCCTCCCTACTCTGTAGCGTGTCGCGCGCCTTCTGTTTCATGCCACACGTTGCTCCCAGTACTTTTATCATTACATAACACACGCATCAAACTACGCTTGTAAGTTACAAAAAATACGGCACTCTTATTATTATGAACCGGTTTTTGGACCTCTTAAAATAGATAACAACAGCTTTTCAATTACTACGCTGTCTAGAAATACACCAATCTTACAAGTAAAAAAAATCTAAATAAAACATTTCTGCTTCGTGGTCGGTGATTGGACATTTTAACTCTCACGAGTCTGGGGATTCCACCGGCAAATCACAGACGTGCGTGATGTTGCAGGAACGATTTTTTTTTTTTATCAATTTACGAAATGCTTCCTTTGCTCTCAATTTTAAATCATGGCTCAAGAAATATGTATTTACTTTATAATGTTAACAATGGAAAAAAAAGTGGGCAGAGTTTGATTCCGACCGCCCGGATTACAGCGCCAAAAAGTATAACATTCTCGATAACTTGACGAACTACAACCAAACAACAAGGGGGTCAAGCAAAATACATTGTTCTTCTACGACCGTGGTTTTGACCTATGCTATAATTTGTGGGGAAACTTTACATGTTTACACAATTACCATTTATAAATATATAGTTTAGATACAAACAAATTGCAGTACATTTTGGAATATTAGCAACTGTTTAAACCCACGTCTCAAATTCAACATGGCTTTGTTTACATGCCAGTACTCTCCCGAGAACTGGTACAATAAAAATGATTAAAAAACCGACATTAAGTCGCTTCTAATACAGTTAGTTATTATGTGATGTTGAACCTCGAGTCGTCACAATTTTCATTTCTAAATATATATTTAATATACAAAGTAATCAGTGTCTCAAGCTATACAAGTGATTATAAAAGATCCCATGACTCGAATCTAGGCCTACTTATGGGTTTGCTTACTTTCCTGTGAGTCCCGAGATAACTTCCTTACGTCGCTTCTGACAGCGTTATTTATTGTGTGATGAGAAATGGAGGACAAAAGCCGAATCCAGGGTACAAGAAACGAAACAAAACTTCGAAAGTAAAATAAAGTCAAAGCGAGAGATGCAGGACTGTCAAATACGTGTTTTCTTCGAGCGATGAAACGAACGTATTTCAGTGAGTGTATTTCAGGAGCAGCAGCGAATTACTCGTGAAGTTTCAAACCGGAATAACTGGAATGAAAGCCACCAGTGGTTCCCAACGCGTGCCGGCCATATGCCCCTGAAGCTACTGTAGACGCAACCGGGCATGCATCGTTAACTGTCATTGACTTGGAGCGAGCTTCCAGACCCACAAACACACTCCCGTGCCGACGACTGTTAATTGATGTGTGTTCTCGCAGGAAGGAGGTCTTTAGCTGCAGCTCGAGAAAATAGAATGTCGCGGGAAACCCTTGTCACAACTTTCTACCATTTCATAAGTGGGGTCCCTATTTTTAGTAAAATTATTTCTGCGTCAGTTTGTTTCATGATTAGAGGTACGTCAATTTCGCGGATTCATCATGCAGTAGCCTAGATTGCTCAGTCCTGTACACGCTCTGGATACAGTAAATTATTCATTGGCTTACAACATTACAAGCGATAGCTCTATTAATCATTTCCTTACTTACTACTGGCTTGCAGTAGTCAAATGCGTTTCTTGACAGCCGCCAACTAATCACACACGTAATTATGAAGTATATATTTTTGGCGTTCAACCTGACCTGGAATGTATTTGCGAAATTGACGTACCTCTATTCATGATCAGTGATTGAACATTTTAATTCAAACGTGTCTGGACGTTCACAGTCGCGTGGTTTCGCAAAAATGTGGTTCTACCTGGTACGGTCAAATGAGAAACACCTCACAAAGACACTCACAGGAAAACATTACATTTATACAAATAAATATTTATAAATAATTTTTATAACTTATTTCGCTATGTGTGCGAGTGTCTTACACTTTAAATTAGACGTTATAGACAATATGATTAAGCCTATTAATTTTCCATGTCCAATAAGGTGGCGCATGGCCGTATAAAGACAGCCATTGATGGTGCAGTAAATATACTAGACTCTCGTTCGAGAAAACCCGATTTCAATACCCGGTTCAGGGATCTTGATTTCTGTTTCTTAAATACATGTGTGTGTGTTTAAAATATATTTTTTTATTTATTTACATAAAGTATTTTGTCTCTGACTTTTTAAAATTAAGATAGATTTACCGTAATTTATCAGTTTTAATTAACTATCGGTATAAATGTTTTTCCTTACGTAAAATTTTAAGGGCCGAAAAGTTTTCATGAAAAAAGTATATTAAAAAATTTATTAAGTTTATTTTTTAGAGCAATTTAGATTATAAGTAACGTTGAATATATATATATATACTAATTACTTAAACCTTTTGATTTATTCGTGTACGCTCCAAACGGGAAAACAAAACATATTGTGCCAGCAAAAAAAGTTCGTCAAGAATTTACATTTACAATAAATTATACGTTTGAAAGAATGCTGGGACTTATAATAGGGATTTACTGCCTTCACGTGATAGTAGTTACATTCTTGGTATTCCAGGCATACCATTCATCCATTTCGGATCTGTTTCGTGACTATAAGTGGGTAGTTAACTACATTCCAGGCGCGTTACTATATCAGAGGAAAACTTGTTTTCGAGATCCTTAACATAACTTTTCCAAGTGAATTTTTTTTTTGGTATAATAACTTCGATTGCGCTCTAGGCCTTTGTGGTGATTATCACTGAAATTATTAGTCCTTTAACATGAAACTGCTTAAATTGTCTTCTCATCCTTCGCACAGATTCCCAAATTATAGTTCGAATTCAAAATAACCTATACTCTAAAAAAAAAAATTTGAAAAGGTCAAAGAGGGAGATGCAGGAATATGGAAGACATATTTCCTTCCAGCAATGAAGCAAACGTATTTCAGGGGCAACAGCTAATTACTCGTGAAGTTGTCGTAATGGAATATATTGTTATTGCGATCAAAATATTGATAAACAAAATCACTACACTGATTTTATATGTTGAAGAAATTTAAACTTTTAGAAAGTACAGCTGCAGACCAATAGTTTACCGCTAAAGAATGAAACATGGTTCCTTAGCAAAAGGTCAGTATCTATGTTCATGTTACGTTATTATTGTTCTCCTAGGTGCGAGTATTGTGCCCTTAAAAGTACTGACACGCAATTTCGCAACATTCTGTATTATTTTACGCAGGGCCGCTGAGAGAGGGAGGGGCAAAAGGGGCCCGAGCATATGAGAGGCCCGGGGCAGTGTACTGAAAAAAAAAATAAATAAATAAATAAAACTTTTAGAAAAAATATTTTCCCCCCATACATAATTTGTTTCCTATCACATTTTGTTGCTTCCTGTGTTATTAAGTCGCAAAACAATTGTTATGTTCAGCTTTCGCTTTTAAAAAAAATCTAAAAAAATTCACAGGTGGCCAGAAATATTGTCAGTGGCCCTGATTTTACGTGTAAATAACTGTCCTTGCTTTGCTAGGGCTTCGGAATAGGCAGTGCCATAACCGTACATTCGACTTATAACATCACATGCACGGTAGATAGATTGTTACAATATGAAAGTGTGGTTGACCCGGGATGTGAGTGGCGACCTCGTCAGGGACTCAGAGAGCACGGAGCTGGGACGACGGTATTCGTCGTGACATTTCCCGCCGCAGTTGCGTCAACCACCGCCGCCAGAGTTCCTGCTGAGGGCGGACCTCGGCGAGGCCACGCCCCATACCACACAGTGTCGACGGCCTCGTCATCAACCGCTAACACCATACGTCACTATGCAATATTCCTTCCACGACCGTCTCTAGTGGAAGTAGATGTGACAACCATGCCTAGAAGGGTAGTTTTAAAAGAGCTGCGAGCTCTCGAACAACAGGCGCTTATGAAAATTCACTCGCTTAAGAGTGCATGGCAGATAAATAAACGCTGAAAACATCAACTGAACAGGTGAAACGAAGAAGGAAAATATTCCAGCTCAGCCAACTGTCGGGAAAACAGGAAAAACTGTTTTGACACTAAACTGTAGGTTGGATGGGAAAACTTACAATTAGACATTTGTTTGTTAGGATTTAAGGAAATGGAGCATTGCCTGAAAAACACTATATATATAATGTACTGAAAGTTATATGCAATCAAAGTTAGTGAAAAGTTTTCTTTTTTAATCTCAATGAGCCGAGGACATTCTGACACTCGGTGAAACAATAATTTACAGATATGTTTTCATAATACAAGTGTTGTTAGTTAATATAATAGTATGTTTTAAGTTACAACAGCTACACTGTACTAACCACACATTTACAATGCCATATGTTGTACATTTACAACAACTGTAGTCTACATAAACAAATTAAACACTACCGCAGCGAACCTCGCGGCGAACAGCCAATCACGTCATAACGTTGAGATTAAGAAGGGATTGATTTGCTGTTATATATCACTCTAAAATTCAAAGTCCTTTAATGTGTAAGGATTACTAGAATCCTTCCTTTTTTAATCTAATCAATGAAGCTACATATTAAGTACAACTTTCGGTAAAATACGGAATGTTTTCCATTTTCATCTCACCCACTCGATTGATTTCTACGCTTTCTTCGAATCCAACAGAATACTCGAGGACAATCCTAGATAATGGTATTTGCCAACTTTATGAGTAAATATCTATAAAAAATTACTAATTCCATACGCGTGATCTCTTGCGCCACCGATAAATGCACGAGGTTACGGCGTCATAGATTGTGCCTCAGAAGTTCGTAACACTGGAAACAATTTTGTTTAAATCGTTGGCTAAAACTATTGTTTAGGACTGCTATTGTTTAATTTTCGCAAATTGGCTTCAAGAAACCTACAGTTATAGATTAATACTTTTAGCGTTGAATTATGTACCACGCTTTCTTAAGTAAGCTAGGCTGTCTTAGTCACACGACAAGGTTTTGTCGATTAACAAGATTTGATAACCATCTGCAATTGTATGCAAGGTTTTAAAATGGCGGTATTAAAAAAACCAACGTATTATCCATAAGATAAATATTTTGCATTATTTAAACATATTATGATATTCAAATACAATATTAGTTTTAGAAGTTGATCAAGAGGTGATAAGTTGAAATTTCCAATACAGGTAAACTTACCTGGGGAAATATTCCAGACGCCAAAAACTTGAAATTTTGGCTGGCCTACCACACCTTAGTGAATTTTCATAAGCGCCTAACAAGTTTCCTTGATTCGATTGTCTGTCCTACATACGCAGTTTCTGTAATATGTAGTGAAATGAAGATATTTTGGTCAACGCTTAACAGCGAGGTCTTTAGCGCTGGTGAGGGATGACATGAGGTGAGTATGGAGCGGCACCGGAATGAAGGGGCCGTGAAATTGTAGATTCCCGAGAAAACCCGCCGACCAGCGGATCGTCCGGCACGATTCCCACATGCGAAAATCCGGGGATCGAACCCGGATCGTCTTGGTGGGAGGCGAACGTTCTGACCCCTCGGTTACCGCGGTCCCTATAATAGATAGAGCCATGAACTCTTCGCGGAAATAATTTTCACCTTTTTTTTTCAGTGCCCTACGTGCACACCCGCCGTTTTGCTTCGTAGTCAGTGATCGGACGTTTTAAATCTTGTTTCTTGTCTGTCTAACGGTTACGTTAAGTAACAAACTTGGTTTCTGATAAGCAGGAACCTAGGTACGTGGGAAATGACTTAAAAAATATTCTTACCCATACTGAGCCATTACAAATGAGAAATAACCGTCAGCGGTGAAGTTTTAACATTGTAGCAACAGTTATGTAGTCTGCACGAGTATTAGCAGAACGACGGTAACTTGGCAAATGTACAGGAAAAAAAAACACTGTATTGGTAGCGCTGTCGGTTATGTCTCTGGAACTAAACCAATCAACAGGAACCAAACTTCACAACGTTCGCAGATATGAGTCCGTCCAGATCTGTACTTTTAAAGATGTGCTAAGGATGGTTGGATGTACGGGCTGTTTCGTCTCTTAACACTTTCCGACAATGAGGATAGCTAAGAACTGACGGGATGTATGTGCCTCGGATATTCCACTTCTTCGTATCGTAACACTTGTCCGATAATTTTAAAGAGGATAGCTAAGGAATGATGGAACGTATGAGCATCATATCTTCGGCTGCTTTGCGTCGTAACATTTGCCCGATAATTTTAAAAAGGATACCTAAGGATGGACAGGATGTATGCTGGTTCGTGCTGTAATATTAAACCGATGATTTGAAAGAGGATAGCTAAGGACGGACATGATGTATGTTGCTTCGTGCCGTAATACTTAACGAATGATTTGAAAGGGGATAGCTAAGGATGGACAGGGTGTATGTGCCTCGGATCTCCTGCTGCTACGTGTCGTAACACTTATCAAGCAAATGGAAGGCGGAGTGTGGCATCTCCTTGAAGTACTCGCGAGACTGCAAGCAAGCGAAACAAGTCCTTATTGCTTTGGTCATTAGCAACGCGATACCTGGGCTTGGGCTCGGAGTCTTGTTAGCTGTCTGTGTCACCGTCTACTGTTTATCTCTCTCTCCTCTCACGCAGGTACTTCCTCTTCCTCGAGGTTGCGAGACCGTTATTCAGCGAGTTTTCAGAGACAGGTGTGTAGAACAGCCGCAAGCACAGCCCCGCTGGCGTCAAGTTGCAGCAACCATTTGAAACCTGAATCAGTTTCGTCATGTCGTTTTGGAACTGTTCTCAAGCGGCGTTTGATACCACGATTTTCAAGGACAGTTAATTAAATGCTTGTCAGTTCAAGGATGTTCTGGAAAATTTTGGTGAATTTTGTAGAAGTGGAGTATGTGATAGGTTTGCGCAGATGGTATGGGCGCGTGTTAAAATCCCGAGTAGTGTAAACATGATTCTACGCTTTATTGATGTAACATACATAAAATAATACAAATAAGAGTGGACTGAAGAATCTTCATTAAAATTATAGTTAAAACACGTTCCTACTGGACTGAAGTAGGTGTGGAGTGGGTAATCCAATAGAATCCGGATTGAAACGTTTATTTTAAACACCCATCGGACTGAACCGAACGAAGACAAAGCGGCCGCCATATTGAATCGTTTTTTTATGCAAGAGGTTAGAATCGTCCTGGGCTAGTAAAATAAAAAATTTTAATGTTATAAAAATAGTTTGAAGGATCAAATAAATCCAAATAAATATTTCGACGAACAAATTCAAAACAAAATAAGTAGCAAATATTAGCTTCTTCCTTTTTTGACAGTCATTTGTGATGTAGTCCAATGTTTCGCAAAGAGATGGCTCTGGACACAGATTCGGTCCAAGTTTACGTGTCAATCTGGATCGAAAATGTTACTATAAACACATTTCAATCCACTTTCACATCAGATTCGCTCCATGTTGAATCCAGTTCAAGTCTAAGACTGGACGTTCGGAATGTTTCTGTAAAAGCACTAACGGACGTGCAAAACGGAACTTTCGTCGTAGTATGTTACCACATTGTGCACGTAAGATTTCACCATACATTCTGCCACTGACATTTCCGTCTCCAATATCCATAGGATTCGCGAGGTGTGCTTTAAACATGCCGTTCATACATATTCAATGCACCAATGTAATGACACTTAAATTTTTCCTAATGACGTGCAACATAGTTGCATGTCAAACCTCTCCATTCTAAAGACAAAGTTGTAATGTTTTTTTCCCGGCGTATCCCTCTTGCCATCGCCACAACGTCGCATGCGAATCCAAGTCGAGAGGGCAGAGGTGTGTAATTGACTGCTAAATGGTGGGTCAGGGGAAGAGCGGGGGTAGGGCGAGGTAAATGAAATCGCGTGACGGAAGCGAAGCTAGTAAACACTCTGGTAATTGGTTACCGTCGACGGTAACCGAGTCCGTTGGTGGGGGGGACCGAGTAGATAGTGTCCGGGAGGGGGCTAGGGGAAGGCCCGAAAATTGCAAATTCTCCACTCGGGTGGGCTTACGACGAGCCGTCTCACGAAGAGGCGGCCCCCCCCCCCATCACTCTTTTTCTCTCTCTCTTTTTCTCTCTCTCTCTCACGCACACACGAACTCCGACCTCTCGCATCTTGGGTTTGGCCTTTTCAGCTGCAAACCGAGGATCTCCTTGCGTAAGAAGTTAGAAAAATAACTTCATAGAGTTAGCAATAGGGAAAATAATAATAAATACAATAGAACCGCGATTTTTACATTCCCCTGAATTACATTTTCCCCTTAAATACACCTTTCTTTTCTGGTTCCGAGTATTTTCCCTATGTTAACAATGTATTGTATTCCTGCAATTTACAATTTAGTTGATACTTGCTTCCCCTGATTTATGAAGCTAACAATTTTTTTCCCTTCACTTACAAACTATGATGTTCATATCATTGAAGGATGAAATTTTTATTGAGAGGAAACTGTAGACTATACCTACGTATGTGTACAAAAAATTTTAAAAACAGAAGGGCAATTTAATTAATGTTGGTAGTATATACCACACCTTTTCTTAGTCAATGCCCAGAAGCATGGATCTAAACGAAATTTTTTACTAGAATATTGATTGTATTTTACTAACAAAGACGTTTTTCAGGTCAATATTACATTTGTCCTGCAATTATGAATTAACTTCGTACAAAATTTTAATTGATATATGTTTTGTTACAGTTTTTGTTCTTTCCTTCCATTTACATTTTCCCCTCATTTACACAATTTTTAATTTGTCCCTTAGAAAGTGTAATTCATGGATCAAACTGTATAGTATGAGGAAGATGCCACAGGGCCAGGGTATCAAACCCGGGATGCATATTTTATCGCTGGGAGCCCGTGGGCAATCTGCGTATACCGGATGACATGGCATGGGTCCCTACGACGGAGAAGCGCCGGAATGAAGGGGCGGGGAAACGGGAGATCCCCGAGAAAACCCATCGGCCAGCGACATCACCTGGCGCGATTCCCACATGCGTAAATCCGGGGATAAACCCGGATCGCCTTGGTGGATGGCGAGTGTACCTACCGACCGCTCGGCCGCCGCGGCTACCTTAAGAGTGCGTGGTACATAATTCAACGCTAAAAGCATTAATATATGACTGTAGGTTTCTTGAAGCCAAGTTGCGAAAATTAAACAACAGCAATCCTAAACAATAGATTTAGCCAACGTTTTAAACAAAATTGTTTCCAGTGTTACGAACTTCTGAGGCACAATCTCTGACGTCGGAACCTCGTGCATTAAACTGCGCCGCAAGAGATCACTCGTAACGAATTAGTAATTCTGGATAAATATTTACTCATAAAGTTGGCAAATACCATTATCTAGGATTATCATTGAGTATTTTATCCACATTGGCTTCGTAAAGAGCATAGAAATCAATTGATATTTTCAACGTTTATTTATTTACCACGCACTCAATAGGTTTTGTCGGCCAAGTGAGCAATTCTGAATGCGCCGTACTATCTCGGTTTAAAACAATCTGTAAACACAGCGTGTTCTGGAGCAAGTGCCCAAAATTGCCAGGGTAGTGCTGACGTAAAAAGTAGATTTTGATAAGCAACTCGCGTGGTCCTCCGCTGTAAAAGTCTTTAATGGTGAAGTTCGAAAAGCACATTTTGTGGGACGTAATGAAAAGTACTCGCTTTAGAGGAACAAAATAAGGCACGAGAAGAAAGCAACCCGAAATCGGTGATGAAAATAAAGTACCGTAAACCGGGGTTACTTTGACAACTCAAAATTTTGGTTTTTATGTTATTTATTGACGAAAGTTTCAAGCATTAGCTATAAGGATAAAAGGAATTATTTAAAATACTCGGCTCAGATTATCTGTTTAAATACCAGAAAACCCAAAAACTAATATGTTAAATTATCAAAGTAACCCCGAAAATGGTCCAAGTAACCCCGGTTTACGGTACTGCGGTACGTACGCGCTTCCATCATGTGAGAAATCGCAGTTCGCATCTTGTTGTTGCATAAAACATGGAGACTGTGAGAGAAATACGTTGTTAGATGCCATGCCCATAGTTAGAGACACTGGAAAATCGCGGGAAAAGTTGACTATTTGCTAGGCTCCAACATGCTGTATATAACACTGAATGTTTCGTATCGACATTGGTTATGGTTGATGTGAAGCATTGTTTCTCTCTTCAACAGGCCCAGTTAGAACTGCACAGCTTGGACACACAGCGTGTGTGATTTGTCCCAAAACTGTTCACACGTGTCACGGTTAATATAATACAGTTTAATGGAGACTATCTTAAACATTTTCGCGATTTTCCAGTGTCTCTACCCATAGTAATTAATCAGCGTGTCGTAATTAGATAAAAAAAAAGGCACTGGTGATGCAACTCTCTAGGACTCCCCGTTTTCGTGTAAAATCCACTCAAAGGTTACAGTTGCAGCTACAGTCGCCTGGTGGGTAGGCAACTCTTCCTGCATTCTGACGTCAACACATGTAATTCACAGACTTCTGTGGCGGCCTCGTACAGCCGGCCCAACCTTCACCCTGGCTTTCTCTCATACACACTGTGGCCCTGCCAGAAGACAGAAAGACGTGGTGAATTTCCTTCTGCATGCGATTGGTCGCTCTACTGTGGAAATTATAAAATTGGCCAAGAGCGACTCCCGCTGCAAGCCACGACGTCGAGGGAACCAACAACAGCTTGCAGTACAGTATACAGTCACAAAAATAACGCTACATTTTCAGGTCTCTGTTGAAAAGAAAACATATACTAATTTTAGTTATTGTTCTCGTCTCTACGCCTGCTCTACTGTTCAAATCATTGTACTATTGATAGGGCCACGATTTTGTCGCTAAAAGATTTTGGCCGCACTTTGCTTCAGTGTCTCTCGTGCACATCGGCTGCTTTGCTTCATGGTTATTAGCAGCGTGTCTTTGTTCAGACACGTCTCTCATTTGACCGCACCAATCAGAGTAAGATTATTGTGACTCCGTATACGTCTGCAATTTGCCAAGGCAAGTGAGAGTAAAATCATCCAATCACAGACGATGTAGCAGGGCATGTATGTGTGTGTGTGTGTGTGTGTGTGTGTGTGTGTGTGCGCGCGCGCGTGTGTGTGCGCGCGCGCATGTAACACATTGAAACCAAAGCATACAAAAATCTTTTTGTCATAAAATCGTGGCTCTAACTATAGGATTATGGAAACCTATACCTACCATAGTTAGAGAAGGTGATATATCGCGGAAAAAGTTGACTGTTTGCTAGACTTCAATGTATTGTATTCATTTCCGCAGCTTTTATTTCGTTACTGGCGAGTCCCTATTTGACTGGGCCAATGATAACTCTGGTGCGCTACTACTGGACGTCTGTGATTCGTCTGTAAACAACTACACAGTGGCAAACAACCGTCGGTCAACAATACATAACACAGCACAATACACTTATTTTTCAGAATACGTTGGCAGAAAACATTCTCGCGATAAAACACATTCTCTAACCATAGTGTATGGCAAACCCATGACATGATCAGAGAATAAATAGTACACAGACATGAAATGTCGTGGTGGCTCATTTGATACTTCGCCGCTTATTGGTTGCCCGAGGCAGTTGATACCAGCCCCGTGTCTGTTTGGCACCTTCATGTTACGGCATGCTTCATATTGGTCTGGCTGCCGACTAGCATGGCAGCTGCCTTACCCTGATTGGCGGTAGGCGTCTTCGCCATGTTGCTGGCCAGTGAAGACATTTTGCTGGCGAGTGTGACTGAGTTAGCCGTCCCACCAGCTATTTCACGTCTGTATTTCTAAATATTCTGTGACATAACGTAAAAGCAAAGAAACCAAACGGTTGTGTTTCCCCTTTAAAAAAAAGTACCAAATACACTGAACCTACATACCTTTACCGGGACTTAAAAAGCGCGTGTGACTCACATTCGGAAGTGGCAGGGTTGGTTTTCCTCCGTGGTTATCTATTCACAGCCCAGGAAAATGTCTGCGAAGTTCCTAATAATTACGGACTGTCTTTTACCGCAGGAAAAGTAGACCGTTTTCTACTAGACTTAAGGGGGCGCTTGACGGAAAATTCTTATTGTTTCAAACAGCTTTATATTTGACCGATATGTGGTGTCTTTTTTATACATACATTGTGACAATATTATACTGTAATAAAATTTTTTTTTTTTTTTTAACTTTTATAGTTGCTTTACAACGGTATGTCAAAGTCCAAATTTGCATAAAACGGTTCTATAAGAAACCCAACTGACTTACCGAACTGAAAAAATTTCACAATAAATAATTAAGATATAGACTACGTGGTCTTCTGTAAAAAAAAAAAAAAAACAGAAGTAAAATACTTTTGTAATTGAAAAAAAACCCTGAATTTTCTACGTTTTAATTTCAAATTTCAAAATTGTATTGAAAACAATTTTTTAAAATTATTTCTGCTGTTATACAGGATACATTGTAGCCTATTACTTCGTTAGTCAGCGTGAATGTTTTCAGTTAGGTAAGTCAGTTGGTTTTCCTTCGAATCCTAAAACCGTTTTATGAAAATTTGGACCTTGAGGAGTTGTTACAAAAAAAAACTACGAAAGCTGAAAAATTTCCATTACAGAAAACAATAGCCACAGTGTAAGTCTACAAGACAAACCACATGTCGTACAAATATAAAAATGTAAAAAAAAAAAAAAACAATTTTTTTTTGTTAAGAACCCCTTTAAACGCCGAGAGTCCAAGTCACCCTATAACTGACCATGGAGCAGAACTGCAATTCACATGTCACTGAAACAAGATGGTATTAAATTGGGTTTGCCAAAATGCATTAGTTCTCTCTATGTGGCAATTTATAAATCATCATTTGGTTTCCACCATTTGGTAGTACGTCATGATTACCGTAAACCGGGGTTATTTCGACCTAGCGGGGTAGCTTTGACAATTCAAAATTTTGATTTTTATGTTATTTATTGAGGAAAGTTTCAAGCATTAGCTATAAGGATAAAAGGAATTATTAAAAATACTCGGCTCAGATTATCTGTTTATTTACCAGAAAACCCAAAAACTAATATGTTAAAGTGTCAAAGTAACTCCGAAAATGGTCAAAGTAACCCCGGTTTACGGTACTTTGCCATAACTCGTATCAGAACTTCACCGTAACTTGGTTTCTCAAAAATATATAATAAATACAGTTGTGATCAATGGTGTGTGGCGAGCGGTTGCAAGGTAAGCTGGCGTGTGCTGACTATGTACAGTTTGGTAAAAAAACAGCAAGTATCGTGGAGTCAGATCAAACAATGTGTTATATGACCGCTCACACGTTTGCGAGGCATACATTGTATGGGTTGCTCGTAGTAAATTGAACACTTTTGGAGACGATGTTGTCAAGAATATTAATCGAAAATACGAATTCATTGCAGCCTCAAACGTTAACTTATGACTAAAGTGAAATCTATTACTTACAGGTCGTTCACAGTAAAGTGAGTACTTTTCATGGCCCTGCTAAAATTTTACCATCCTACACTCGTCAGCGTAAATATTGTTGTGTGTCTCGACAAACTCAACTAATAAATCTCTATGTAAGTTTTTTTTTTTTTTTTTTTCAAAATGAACGTCTAATACGTTGCACTATTATGAATTATTTTAGAGAATTTTTTTTTTTTCGTTCCAAAAGGTTTTTAGACAGTTACAAAAGAACAATAATTGATCAGATTAGATATTATTATGTCTTAAAATTATAACATATAC
Organism: Medauroidea extradentata; assembly: GCA_003012365.1. Lineage (NCBI taxonomy): Eukaryota > Metazoa > Arthropoda > Insecta > Phasmatodea > Phasmatidae > Medauroidea > Medauroidea extradentata. The sequence goes on along the minus strand of PNEQ01043155.1, from coordinate 21,685 downwards.
AACATAAAAACTTAAGTACTGAAAAGTATTTATCAAAAACTTTTCTTTTATTAAAAATTAAAAAAAAATTCTCCCTACTTACTTTTAACTTAATTTTTTAAATGTATCTTATTTATATACGTGTGTGTCTAAATATACAATCGCATTAAATTGAAAACGAGCTTCCAAACGAAATACTGGTCAATAATAGCTAGGGACGCAGGTTTTTCGCGAAAAGAATTTTGCCTCACTTTGTTTCCGTGATTTACGTGCACATCTGCAGTTCTGTTTGTGGCCAGTGATTGGATATTTTAACTGTCTCGAGCCTTGAGATTCTACTGACAAATCACAGACGTGTGGTGTTGCAGGAAAGTTTTTGTAATTGGCTCAGTCAAATGAGATATGGTTCTTCACACAGACACGCTGCCAATAACCATGAAGCAGAAGGTCAGTAAGGTACAATCTATAAACATTGTTGTTACTTGCACACTATCCTTAATTCTCTACTCAATGTCTTACTTATCTCAATTCATAAACATCGATAGTGATTTTATACCAGGATTATGTAGCAAAACTTTTGCGTTGTCACCATCACTGTTTACTAACAACTTTTGGTACACAATAACATAAAGAAGAAAAATATGTTTGTGGTGTTGGTTGCTATAATCCATTAAGTAAACCTGAAGAATTTCACAAAACTATTTCGTAAATAAGACACGCATGTGATCCCCAAATAAGTTACATTATCTTGTATTATTTAGGTTTTCATAACTCTGGCAGCCATTGTTTAGTAGGAGACCAGAATTTTTTTTCCCTATTAAAATCACATTGGCACCCCTGCTTGCTGACTTTGCATGCTGAAAGTGTGCACTGCGTTGCGCTTGAACATACATACGATGAACAATAGAACGGGGTCTGCCTGCGAAATTAAGCACGGAATTCTGTTTGGAATCAGCGTGGTTGCGGTACGCTCTGTCGCAGTGATACTTGTACTGAATTTGGTACGGAATTCTATACTGAATTACGGATGGTGTGTACCAGGCTTTAGGTTGCTTTATTTACATTAAAAAGTCACAGAAACAATAAAATACACGAAAAAATAAATAACTAGAGTTCGAACAGTGTTCACTTCATCCCGAACCTTCTTTGCCAAGGCTCGAACAATACAATACAATTCAGGGACCAATCACAGGTCGGCTACCTTGATGGAGGCGATGCCTGACGCAACGTTGCCGTCGGCTCAAGAACGCTTGCGGTTCTGGCGACCTTTCTCGCGTCGTTATGCAAAAGGTGACTGCGTGCGAGCCGCGGTGGTTGAAACGTGAAACGCCCCCACCCCTCCCCCACTCTCCACGTTCTAGCAACACCTTCATTCCTCGCCTTCCAGGACGAAGAAACCCTACCCTCGTGACGGGTGTGCGGAACACCGAGGGGACGAGATTCTTTCCCCGCGCCAGAGGACTTGGTCGCGCTCTCCTGGCGTCGGGTGTCGCCGTTGAGCAACGGCGCCCCGCGGTCGCAGAGCACCCTTCTATACAGAAGTGGAACAAGCCTTCAGTCCCGAGGAACCAGTTTGCGATATGTTAAGAGCCATATACGGCAGGTGCTGGATGCTACGTTTAAGAGAATTCTTCGCCCGTGTCGAATTTCCAACTTTGGCTGTTCCCACACGTCACTGTCCTACGCTTGACGAGAAGCATATCGCTTCTATTCTCAACACGCCAAACTGGCGTGCAAGGTTTTCCTTGTAGTCTTTTTTCCTACATGACTTTAAGTGATGACCACAACATTTTATTATTGAATAGAATTTAAATTATATATATATTTATTGTTTTTTTTTAAATAGTTTTTTATTTCAATTTCAAATGTTAACAATTATTTTCAAATACAAATATTGATTATTTATTTTATATTATGTAGGAGACGTAGTCTACAACATGGTTATTCTCCATACATTTTCAGTTTGGTATGTCGGTTTTAGTGGAGATCGTCAAACAGTAAAATGCAAATTTTGACTATTACGAGTCATTACGCAAAAACTAAGAGAGATAAAAAAATTTAATAAGAACAAAATTGTCACAATTTATGTCTAAAATAAGATAAAATATATATGGTACAAACATAATAATAAAAAAATGACGTTGAAAACTGGTGTAGACCGTGTCCTTAAAGGTGTTCGAGAGCGGTAAAGTCATAATTTTATATTTATATATATGAAATAATGTTAGTTCTGTAGACGATACATGTGAGTGCAGTTTCCTCTTACAAAACTATTTTAGCTTTCATAGTTTCCTCAACACGGTGCGTCAGAGTCAAAATTTGCATGTTCTGTTGCCATACAAATTGTGAAAACATACGTACGTGAAATAATTCACAGTGAAATAACGTAGGTATGGGAAACGTAATAAAACATTTGAAAAAATCACGTGAATTGTTATTATATATATTTTTAAAAAAATGCTGATTTTTGCACCTTTTTTCTGTAATTTTGCGATTTTTTTAATTTAAAAATATTACGTTGTGTTTTTTTTTCATGTTTTATTGCATATCTCATGGGATGTAAGTTCACAGTGAATTATTTTGTGTAAGTAGGTCAACTATTTGCATGTCAGTGCAACAAGCAAATTTTGACTTTGACGCCCTGTTATGAGAAAACTATGAGAAGTAAAATTGTTTCGTAAGAGTAAAATGTACTCACAAGTATCGTTTACAAAACTAACAATATTTCATAAAAATATAAAATTATGATTTTATCGAACTTGAACACTCTTAAGAGGCTATTCCAGTGTTCCAGGCGTATGTATGCAACCTGCATTAAAACCATATACATCAAGGCTAATCTTACTATCGCTATAACAATAATAGTACTATGCATCTACAACATTGTCGCGTTCCATCGCAGAAAGGGTTGTTATTATTTTCGTTGCGTTTTTCGAAATCAAAGTTTAACAAACGGTTACATTATCAACGTGATGCAAAAAAAAAGTTTTGTAAACTTTGTAGTCAACCATTCTTTACACGTGACTTCGGCGAACATAGCGAAAATAAGTAGGACTGTGTCTTTGAAAAAAAAAATTTTTGATATGTGTAAATAGCGATAGTAAGATTAGCCTTGCCTTATAAGTGGTTAAAATGGGTTGCATACATGCGCCTTAAACTCTGACATTGCCTCTTTAAGGTATTTTTCGAAAAACACGTTTCGTTTGGAATAGCTATTTTCAGAATTTATCAATTGAGAAGTAATTTACTGTAAAACATATCCCACATCTAAACTCGGTGGTTGTAGAATGACGTATAACGGTGTTCCAATTCACCGCAGGTGCGCCAACGGCGAAGTTTCTCCGAAATAGATTACAGCTGCCGGTCCCGAGAGACTGCAAGAATGGATCTTGGAGGTAGGTAACTTTCAAGACTACTCGCCGGTGACCGGTACAGCGAGCAGCGAGAAAGCTACTCCAGTTCGGATTTAGTCTGCTTTTGAAGATCAATACAAGTGTGTATATCGCGATTTAGGGCTCGGTTCACCTCAGTTCCAACGTTTTTCTATTTGTACCAGATATATTTTTTCTTACTTTAGAGTAGACATATATTATGATTAAATCTTCCTTCCTCTTAGGAAATTTTTGTATCTCACATAGTTCTTGCGTAACGAGTCGTAAACGTCCAAATTTGCACTTTACAGTTTTATGTATGCCACTAAAACCAACTGACATGCCAAACTGAAAAAAATTTACAGTGAATAACAATGCTGTAGGCTGTGATTTGACACATATAAAAACAAATACCAAAATAAAATATTTTTGAGTTTTTAAAAAATTGTTGAAATTTTTAAATTTGCATTTCAAAATTCAGCATTTTTTTTTTTATTATTAAATACAAAATGTGTGCAGTCTTCTCTTCAACTACGAACCTGTATGAGATTTTCAGCGGTGACCGTATTATATCATCACGTTTTATTAAAGATAAAGGCGTACTGAACCCGCTTATATCTTTGAAAATATTCTACCTCAAGCTTTACAAACCTAGAAGAAACGCCGCTATATTCGACAGCAAAAAAAAAAAAAAAAAAAAAAAAAAAAAAAAAAAAAAAGTTTTAATGATTATGGATGAACATGAAATGAGAGTATATACATGTGAAGTTCTTTAATTGGTATTCCTAAACAGACATCACCCATGTGTGCGATGAGCATGAATGAGTGATTGATTTTGGGCAGCGCTTAACATCCAGGTCTTTAGCGCAGGTGAGTGGTGACATGAGGTGAGTATGGAGCAGCACCGGAAGGAAAGGGCGGGGGAAAAGGGGGATCCCCGAGAAAACACGCCGACCACGGCATCGTCTGGCACGATTTCCATCCGGGGACCGACCCTGCCGGGAATCAAACCCGGATCGCCTTGGCGGGTGGCGAATGGTCTGACCATTCGGCCACCGCGGCCCCCTGCGATGAATAATCATGTTAACGGCCTTTAGTCTGTGGCAGAGGCATGGTTTTGAATGGTTCGGCAGGTACACATAGGGGAGGGGAGAAGTGAGCCTGTATGGAGCCCAGCGGGCCGTGACGTCACGGAGCGGTCACCGTGGTAGTCATTGGAACGCGATGAGTTTGGGGGGGGGGGGGGGGGGGGGGGAGACCAGGGCGGGGGAAGCCACCGCCCGGCCCGGCTCGCCTAGTAAGTGGACCGTCCAGCCCCTGTGCCCCCCCCCCCCCCTCCTTTTCCCTCTCAGCTC
>PNEQ01043155.1:6064-16880 GCA_003012365.1 Medauroidea extradentata | reverse complement strand
AATTAAGAGAGACAGAGAGAGAGAGAGACAGTCGCCATCTTAAATTTTTGTATTTTGTGCCATATCTTTTATTTTGTGTAAATGTATGGAACTTCAACCTAACTACAGAATACAACAGACCACTGATAACATTTCAGACATCATAAATGGCGTACTGTTATTACATAGATATAATTGCAGTTTGAAAATTCTTATATCCTTCGTAACTGCAGAAAATTATATATGTAACAATAGTTAAAACAAACAAAGGTTAATCATGTCTCAAATTCTATCAATATGTATTTTATTCGGCAATTAGGCTCAAGGTACATAAATTAATCCAAAATAATGTTATGACACAAAATAAAAATATTCAAGGAGGCGACGATCTAGTCCGTATACAGTTTTCAAAATTTCTGCGTTTGACGCGTGTGGACAGCGGATAGATAAATAAAAGCTGAAAACACCAATTGATTTCTACGCTTTTTTCGAAGCCACTATGGATAAAATACTCAATGACAATCCTAGATAATGGTATCTGCCCACTTAATGAGTAAATATTTATCCAGAATTACTAATTCGTTACGCGTAATCTCTTGCCCCGCAGTTAAAAGCACGAGGTTCAGTCAGAGATTGTGCCTCAGAAGTCCGTAACACTGGAAACAATTTTATTTAAAAGGTTAACTAAATATATTTTCTAGGATTGCTATTGTTTAATTTTTGCAAATTGGCTTCAAGAAACCTACAGTTATAGATTAATGCTTTTAGCGTTGAATTATGTACCACACCCTCTTAATAGCCAGAGCACCACAAACTTTGACAAGTAGTTCTTCAACAAAAAAAAATTAGGTATAGTTACACATTGCAATTTTTTGCCTAGCGCAGTTCGCAAGGTAGAAATTAACCCCTGAAAATGTAATTGAATATAGTAATTTGGTAAAATATCGATAACGACTTGAAATTAAATCAAAACAAACGTAGTATAGGATGCATTTTTCAGATAACAAATGCTCTCACAAGCGGTAGCCTGTTTGTTCTCAGTGAATGATGTAATGCTCACCTCACACGCACTGTATTTATATTTTTTTTTCTCGTAAACGTTGCGTTTTTGCGAGTTTCAACAGGAAGACCCTTTATTTTACTTGGGATGTACGGCTCAGAAAGATAAAATGAAATGTTCGCAAAACACAACGTCGCAAGAGTTCAAGTTAATAAGAGGGTGACCACACCTATCATTTTCATGAAGGGGAGAGTTTTAACGAGCGGTTTCTTGAAGGGCAGAATATCCCAGAAAAGCTAAACGTTGTGCACAAAATTGTAATTTAACTCCACGTCGCATACGACATTCTGCCAAAAAAAATCTATTTGGAAGGGAGAACTTTTACCTTACGAATTGCGCTAGGCAAATACTGCACAACGTAACTATGCCTTATTTGTGATAAGGAGTAACACGTTGAGCTCGCATCCGGAGGGACTTGGGTTCGATATCCGGCTCCGGCCATCCTGTTTACGGCTTTTCATGGATTCCTGAAATCACTACAAATGAATGATGGGATGGTTCCTTATGGGGGGAGGGGCCTCCCTGCAAAATTGTAATAGTTTTGAAATTTTTTATATTTGTACGAGATATGGTTTGTTTTGTAGATATATATTCAGACTATTTTTTACAGTAATGAAAATATTCTAGCTTTCATACTTTTTGTATAATGGCAGGTCAAAGCCCAAATTTGCTTAAAACGGTTTAATACAAAAAAGGCAAATCAAAGGACTTACAAAAATGAAATAATTCACACTGAATAACAGTGCCTCGGGCTACATCGTGATATACATGATAATCACATTGGACTACATTTTGTATTTTTTAAAAATTGCTGAGTAAGAAACAAAATATTTAAAATTTTATGTATTTTTTTTTTAAATACTAAACATGTCTTTGAGGATTTTTATATACCTCTTGACGTAGCCTATGACACTGTTATTCAGTGTGAATTATTTTATATCTGTAAGTCAGTTGGTTTTCATTTAGTGTATTAAACCGTTTTGTGCAAATTTTGTCTTTAACATGCCACTGTAGAAAAACTATGAAATCTAGAAAAGGTTCATTACTGTAAAAAGAACAGTAACAATATGTATCTATAAAACAAACCATATCTTGAAGAAATATAAAGATTATTAAAACAATTCAATTTTGGCGTGAGCTCTCCCCTTAACAAAGGCCATGGCCGACTCCTCTCCTAGTTCTTGTCATTGTACCAAGTTGTGTGACACAGTCTGTACATGACCTCGCTGTCGGCGAGACGCAAAGTCCTCTTACCTTACATTCTGATAAATGACCACGCAAGGACTGCAACATAAGTGAAGAAACACCATGGTTAGAGATGATGGTTTATCGCCGGAAAACTTGACTGTTTGCTGGGTTTTAACGTACGTTCAGCTTACCATAAGATTACCGACTTTCGCTTGTACGTGAAGCTGTGACCCTATATGACTGAACCAATAAGAATCCCCATATTGTAATATCCGATGCCTGTTATTGATCTGCAAATAGCTACGTTGTATCAGAAGCACATCATGAGAGGTACGTCAATTTGAACGCCAAAAATATATAATTCATAATCACGTGTGTGATTAGCTGGCGGCTGTCACGAAACGCATTAAACTACTGCAAGCCAGTAGTAAATAAGGAAATTATTCATAGAGCTATCACTTGTAATGTTGTAAGCCAATGATTCATCGACTGTATCTAGAGCGTGTACAGGACTGAGCAATCTAGGCTACTGCATTATGAATCCGCGAAATTGACGTACCTCTACACATCATCCAAACATACGTGTTGCAATTAACTACAGCGTTTTAAAGGGTATGTTGGCACAAAACATGTTCGCGATATACAATCATCTCTATCATGGCTCTCAACACAGAAAATACACGCCGGCTGTAACTAAAGAGGGGCATATTTCACGTCTCTGCTAATGCAGTCCCTTACACCGATGCACTTGCAAGGAAATAATTCGAGACTAACTCGCGAACCAGGAAGACGCAGCTATAAGAGTCACCTAATTATAACGACCTCGCCTGGGCTGCCTGATGGAGAGAACAACCGCTTTCCAGGAGATGGTGGAGTCTTCCAGGAGGACTGGAGCTTACATTCCGAGCACTTTTTTTTCTCACGATAAAGGAAAGTACAACCTCATTTACCGAAACTTAACGGGTATCGTGATTATTTCCGAAAAAAGAACGCCTCCGTTTATATAGGCGGTTCGGGATAAAGTAAGCACTAAAAAAAGACCTGCTAAAGTTATATTTCCAGCCAATCCGTATCTTTCCGCGCGTAACGGCTAACGACGGGAAATGACTAACCTGTCTGGACACGTCACTAGATGTTTGCGCGTGTGAGATACATTGTGCAGTCGGCTGGAATCTACATAGCTTGAAAAAAAAAGAGTTTAATAATTATACTAAACACATATATGTCTATTTCAATTGACTTTATTTCAGTATTGTTGTATTTAAATAGGAATATACACGGAACTATTTCTCGACAATTCACCGTCAATCATACATGGAGGAAGGTAACTAGAGTATGTTGAATTATATGCAGTAATGGTTAGTGATTTTATTCAAAGGTTAAATCTTTAGTGCTCACTTTATTTCGAACGACCTACAGATACAACTAGCGCGTGATACTTGGGCAACGAGGACAATGAATATGTGACAGTTTCAGTTTAACCCGGTACGTTATTTTACAATCACTGACCTAAGCTTTAAAAACATGAAGATTTGACATGTAAACCCTCCGTGAACTTCATTTTGTTACGTCAACTATTCACGTTTGCTTTACAAGTACAGGAAGCACTTATTTGAGAAATTTTTTATTCGTTAACGGTAAAGTTTCGGTAAAAAATAACCTTCCACTGATTTAAATTAACCGAGGCCCTAAAATTAACACAGTTTTTAATTCACAAACGCCATCTTTCAATAAACATACACATATGAAAATATATTTAAAACCGCCATTAATAACTAGAGATGATTTTTTATCGTGGGAAAACTTGACTGTTTGCTGGGTTCCAACGTACGTTCAGCTTATGGAAATATTACTGGTTTTCTCTTGTACTTGGAGTTGCTGCCCTATTTGACTGAGCCAATTACAATCCCACTATTGATTGTTGATGCCTGTTATTGGTCTGCAGACAGCTACGGAGTATCAGACGTGTATCACCCAGTCATACATGTCATACGAAACTACAGTGTTTTCAAGGGTATGTAGGTACAAACAATTTTCGCGATAAACCATCATATATATTAATAACTGTCATTATTATTTTACACCGTTTAAAAGTTTCAATTTTTTTGTTTCGGAAAAATTAAATAAATAAAATATTTTACAGTAATTTATTAATTTTAATATAATTATTAGTAGTAGTATAAATATTTTAACTTATATGACATGAGTAGTTCTGGAAAGGTTTATATCAATAACTTGAATTTAAATTTCTCCCAATTTTTTTGTGAGAAAAATTAGTTTGTGAAAATATACTACAGTGAATACATAATTTTATGAATTCCTCAATATTGTTTGAAATACTCAGACTGGACTTGTACACGACTCAAAGAGGCATTAAACTGGAAACCACGCGAATCAAGTAGTTTTTCGTTCAGAAGATAAACAAATTTATTGCACGTTTAGAAGTTTCGTCAATAACACATTGAAAAAAAAAAAGAAGAATGAAACGACACACAAAACGATTAATTAAAAAATAATAATTTCAAATTATTATTGACCCTTAAATACGTCGGATGAATGCCAAGTAAACAAGACACAGGAAGATATAAATTGAAACAGACTATAGAACGGAACATCAAGACCAAACACACAAAATGAAGTATAAAACCAAAAACTGAATTTTAATGTAATGTAGCAACTTTATTTGGCCCTGTCTTATATGTGCACACAACATAAATATGTTTTGCTGCAATTACATTTCCTGTTTCAAGATTCGTAATTTTAACTATTTTGTTTTCTTAGCTGTCTCCCAACGCATTTAAAAAGGTGAATAATAATTTGAAATTATTGTTTTTTTGAAGGGAACATTTTATGTTTTTTTTTTTTAATTTAAGAGTTTTTTTCTATTTTTTTAGCTTGAATATTTCTACAATTACTGTAAAATAAAATTATGTAAAATAATATTTATTTTCAAACATTTAAAAAATAACTGGAATATCGGCTGTCATATAACACTTACTACTATATTAATGCACCATTAATATTAATACACTTGACAGAATTTTAAAATACATTTTGTACATCTTAAAAATAATTAAACAGCACAGTAGCAATAACATTTTATGACCGAAAATATTCACAATATAAATTTTCTGAAATTTGTGTGTGTATTTTTATATGATGATTTAATATTTGTTATGATTACACCACGTGCTAAGCACTTGATTGCAAGGAACGACTATACTGAATTACTAGCTCACTGTGATTCCATTCATTGCACACCAGTCCTTATGTTACGTATTAGACTATACATATGATTGGTTACTCTGCCGGAGAACTATCAATTATTGGCTCAAAGTGTTTCCTACTACAATCCATGACTAGAGACCGGAAAAATTCGCGGGTCCACTGACCTAAGAATATTTCAAAACTGAAGCAGACGGCAGATAATATTATATAATTAAATAAAACGAAATTGTCAGGCCTTTACAAATTACACTACCCGCATATGTGCAGCATCAGATCCTGGTTACCATTTCGTTGCAAGACCATCAGGTGTACAAATAGGAACAAAAATCCAAGTAGATTTCGGGTTTCACTGGCATGCATGATAGAATTTACTGTCCTATTTGTTCTGAAGCCCCGCCTGTTCGTTTACTGTCTGGACCACTCCCCCTCCCCCAGATAGGCTGTGTTTGTGTACGAGGCAGGAGTGGTAAGATTGCCACTAACCGACGTATGTAATGTATCATCGCCTCTCCGTGCAAGCCACTCAGCTCACGTGCAGTGCTTTACTATTATCCTTTTTCCTATGAGACTTAAAGCGGTGACCACATTAATTTATTTTTGGGCAGCACAGTGCAAAGTCTAACGCTTTTTTCTATAGTTGTGTTTTTAAAATCTTGTTGTTATTTTTCCAAATTTTGCAGTCTGGAAAATCCATTTTTGGGTATTTTGAGGGGCCCGAAAATGATGTTTCTAATTAACTACAGCGACACAGTTTGAAGTGTGTGTCCTTTCCGTAGATGCACAAATAAATTTTGTGTTAAATAGTTTCGTAAAAACAAAAGAATAGTCGTAACTCGCTGTAACGCGTTTGAAGCGCAGGTAGGAAGGCCCCTAAATGGACGAACCGTCTAAGCTTCCGGACAAGTGGATTTTGGATGTAGGTGGTCATCCAACTCGCGAAATATTCCTGTGAATTAATATCGCGGAGTTAACTATATAACCGACGAAGACCCTTGGGGCGATCTCGTGGCCGCACCACCCCAGCCCCTCTAGAAGACCGTCGAAGGTCAACACGGGGTCCTTGGAAGGCTGTCGGAGGGACCCCTCCCCGTCCAAGGCAGGCAGCATTCTGCACGCTCGGCGATCGCCAAGGACGCCCGCTGATTGGTCGGCGACGCCGCATGGGAACGGCAGAGGAACGTACAAAGAGTACGAGTGCCGCTGCTGGTTGCCCGCATTCTTCCGCGAGGCGTGCGTGCGTGCGTGCGTGCGTAAGTAGCCAGGGCCACGACAGGTCAACCTTATGGAATTCCTACCGTTCCTTACACCTGAGGTGTCCTCTGTCACCTCTGACGTCATCGGCGTCATGAGTCATGACCCTGCTTATCCTGTAACTTTTGCTTATCAAAATCATGTCTTCCTAAAAGAAAATGGAACAGTAAACAAGGGTGTGTAAAGGAACCAATATAATATTACTAATTAGTTTTAATACACTTTTATTTTGTATTAACGGACATTGAGTCTCGTCGACAGCGAGGTCATTAGAGACGGTTACACACAACTGTACACAAGGGCAGGAACTGAGAAACGGATCGGCCATGACCTGTTACCGAACCATTCCAGCATTCTGGAGTGATTTCGGGAAGCCAAGGAAAAACAGTAATCAGCATGGCCGGAACCGGAAATGGAACCCGGGTCCTCCCGGAAGCAAGTCCAAAGTGCTAGCATTGCCTCATTTCGCTCGCGTTATGTTATTAAATATACCAAAAACATACAAGCATTGCCAGTTAAGGCGGCCGCCTACCCCACGCTAGAAATGCGTTGCGGTGTGTTCGAAAACAGGTTTTTTTTTGCTACGAAATTATTCCACGTGTGCCCATTGTGCCAACGTACGAAAAGAAAACAAACTTCAGGCAAGGTCGGAACCTCATTGATAAGATGTCGCGGTCATTAAACTCACCGTTTCTAGGCCAACCAACGTGGCTAAAAATGGCCTTTTCAGACTGCCGGACTTCATAATGTACTCACCGGGTGTATGTGAAACTCAGATTGCGACCTGCACTGAAATTTGCTACAGACTTTCCACCAATAAAATTATATGGTCACCGCTTGATGTTCCGTAGTAAAAACCGTTCGACGGGAACCTTGCACGCTAGTTCAGCGCTTGGCTCGTTGAGGCGACGCGGCATTTGATGCGCGCTTCAAGGTCGACCTTACTGCTCCGTCGCTTTTGAGCCTCTCACGCGCGGGTGGGCGGCACCCTTAAGTGTAATTTGTAGGGTTCTGATCAGCGTCCAAACAATATTCTCTGTTCCCTTGTATCGTGGCATCCATTATACACAGCATAATGTGTTGTCTTTCGTTAGTGAAACATCAGAGAAGAGTACAGCAGCAATGGAATGTACTTGCACAGGGGAGTAGGAGTACTTCGAGGAAACCTCTGACTGTTGACGGTCCGAGGAACGCCAATCGCCGCCTTGATGATGATCGCGCGTCTACCCCAAAAACTTACGTAAACTTAAGTCAATTCCCAGCAGAGATATGTCAATTGTACAATACAAAGTAACGTAATTCAGCAACATATGGTTAACCAAAGCATCGCCACATATCGACAGTATTGCAATACACAGTGCCACCAAACGTCGACAGTATCAACGAATGACGTCAGTATCAATGAATGACGACAGTATCGCCAAACGACGACAGTATCGCCAAATAACGACAGTGCCGCCAAATAACGACAGTGCCGCCAAATAACATAAAATGTGGACCCATACCTAGGCGCGGATCCAAGGGGGCATCCCCCCCCTTTTTTTTTACCTATTATGTATAGTTTATCTGTAAAATATTACAAATTTTTAAAGTAGGCCTAGTATATTCAATTATTTTGTTTAGGAAATGCCTCAAATAGCATCATCTTGCACCTTATTTTCCAAGGAGAGCACCCCGGACCCTGCCCCCCTACTTTGACTCGGGGTGTGGGCATAGCTACACTTTAGGAATGCCCCCCCCCCCCCCCCCAAAAAAAAAACTAGAGCTGGATCCGCCCCTAGTCCCGTATGTACAGCATATCCACACACAAACTCGCATAAATACACTCACACAGTGTCGGCGCATATAGACAGCATTGATATCCATCTACAGTATACGGTTGAGTTTCTACGGTATCGCAATTTCCGGTAAAGCGTACAGAACTGTCTGAGCCATAAGGCAGCAGTGATGGTATCTCTAGTAACATACTACCGTGCACGGGTCGGCAGATATCTAGGGGAGAGGAGTGGCATACAGACTCTGCGTCGATGATGCGATGGAGGCGATAGCGCGTGTGGAAACCTTGCGGAGATACGCTCTCTCCAACTCCCGCCCGACGACGCCTCGGCGTCTAGGAGATGGACCCCCGGCCATTGTGCATTGTCGTGGCAGAGCGGCCCGCCGACAATGGCCGACAAACGAAGAACTGCTCCCGGAGGAACCGTGTCCCTCCTCCTCTTGCAGGAAGATAGGAAGCCGCAGAGAGATCCCGAGGGAACGATACCGAGAGTTAACGTCTGGCGCGCGCGGTGACGCGAGACGATTACGCTCCAGAGGAAGTGTTTCTGGGTCAGCAGTCAGTCTTTCCGAGGAGAGTTACAAAACTGCTTCGTGGACAATTAAGCAACTCTTCTGGCCGTGTGTTCGTATTTCCTCTGTTTCATTCGAATATTAGGTTTTAAAAAAAAATCCTAAAAAGAAGCAGTTATCATAAAAACCGCTACATAGATTAGTTGAAAAACGGATATTAGTTTAAAAAATTCTAAACAAAAACAAGTGTCATTAAACCGTTACATAGATTTATTGAAAAATAGTTTTATTATATAACCTAATTTTTTCGAGCTAAAAATTTTTTAAAATAATTATCAGCTCAAAGAATTTTTTTTCGAAGTTGACAATTAATTAAAACCATAATTTTTTGCTTTGAATAAAAAAGACCATAAAGAAGAACCACGCTACGACACAACCCCCCCCCCCTTTCCACCGGGCAAAAAATGCCTTTGTCGCCGAGGTTAAGCTAATGTTAATTCAACTACAGGTTAGAAAGATCAATGTTAAAAGTTTGGCATAGGGAAAATTTCTGCCTCTTGAGCGCTGGTCTCGGCACAGAATATTTAGGAATACAGAAGTGAAATAGCCAGCAAAACATGTTAACTCAGTCACACACGCCAGCAAAATAGCTTCGTTGATCTGCAAGGCGGCGAAAACGCCTACCGACATTCAGTGTAAGGCGGCTACTTTGCTAGCCGGCATCCAGGCCAATAGGAAACACGCAGTATCATGCAGGAGCCAAACATACACGGGGCTGGTATCAACAACCTCCAGCAGCCAATAAACGGTGAAGTACACCCGTATCAATTGTGCCGCCACGTTATTTCGCATCTGTATTACTGTTTAGTCAGTAATGGGTGTAAACTGACCGAACACAGAGCTTTCCTAAAATATAAGTTACATTACGTTAATAATTTAAAACGCAAAATTTGTTTATTTTCAGTTTAAAATTAAGTTAAATGACTTCTGCCATTTCTAAACCTATTTAAATATAATTCAACTACGGTTTCGTAATTTTCTGGTCGTTTAGCGATAGCAGCGAAAGTAGCGGCAGAAATTTTCCCTGTGCCAAACTCTCTCATAAGAAAACATATTTTCTTTCCAACCTGCAGTAGAATTAACCTAGGCTTATGTAATCAAGGAAACTATTCTCTACAGCCACCATTATATCCGGCTGTTACCGTCCGCAGCAGCTGAGAGGGCCAGGGTCTCGGGAAGACGGCGATCATGACAGAATTATCAGCGGAGGCCGAGGAGAGGAGTGAAATATCGGCAGCTAACAGGAACCACGCCACGGCACGGCCAAGACAATGGGTTTATAAACATCCTGCGGGTGCGCAAATAAAGGAAGCTAGCCAAGGATAAAAGAAATTTTACCGGCCTCGAGATGGGCGCATGTCTCGTTCAGATGACACACTAAGATCTCGCGGGATGCTGCTTTTTCATTTCCAGCCTTTACTTTGCTAACCGGTTATTACAAGAGATGATTTATGGCGGGAAAAGTTGACTGACTGCTAGGTTCTAACCACGGTCTAAGAGGTCTTGACACTGAGGAATAAAATGTGACTCCTTCATGTCGCCGAGTGCTAGTAGTAATTTGCTGGAAGATTTGACTTGTTTTTGTATTTGGCTTAGCTTAAAATGTGAAGTTGTTACCGGAATTGCGAGTATTATATCGAAGAAAAAATGGGAACGTAATTTTGTATTGGAACACATTTTTTTACAACAATAAAATTTTATTTTTCAATATTATACATGTAGATGCACATTGCAACGTTTCTCAAATTTTGTAGGGCACGA
>PNEQ01043154.1:70788-102871 GCA_003012365.1 Medauroidea extradentata | reverse complement strand
GGAGAAGCGGTGGTCCATGTGGTCCAGACGAAGATGTCGGCACGGGAGTGCAGAAGACACTGCCCGGAATGGACACTTCTCCCTCCGTGAAGAGGCGCCGGAGGTTGAGAGTAGCACAGTAGAGGGTTGCTGATGTTACCTCTCCTGCGAAGAGCGGAGCCAGCCCACGAGGCGGGCGTAGTGACGTGGTCGACGGTCGCCACAGAAGATTCCCCCCCCCCCCCTTCCCTTGTCTTGTTTTTGTCCGTACGTCTTTGTCCTTGCTTTGTCCTTGTTCAGTTTGTTTCGGGAGGGCGCGTATTAATTTTTGTTGTCGTTGAGTGTCGACTATGTTTAACTGTTTTGATAATTAATAATGGTTTTAAGTATTACTGTGTTAAATTGTTTAAGTTAATTTTATTTGATTATTGTAAAAGTTTTGAAGTGGCATCTGTGGGTTGTGACCTTGACAGTGTGACCTGGTGTGGAAGCCAAGTTAAAAATTTTGTGCCTGATACTTTTGATGTTCTGCAGGTATAGTTTTGGTGTGCGGTGGCGAGTAGATGCGTCTTCCCAGAGGAGTGTGCCCGGATGGTTGTGGCTGCAGTCCTGGATGAACCTTGTCGCTTTGTACTCCAGTGTTGGAAGATGGAGCATGTAATGTTGGCTGCGACTCCAAATGTATGTTACCCAGGATGTACCTCAACCGTCGGCAACTTCTGGTGAAGTAGACCCTCGTCTTAACCCTCACATTTACAATTGTTTTTAGTTGTCCCACGATTTTTAACATTGTTCGGTTAAGTCAAATTTAATATTTGGGACACAACACGATAAGTGAACAGATACTTGAATAATTATAATGTTTTAACGGTAGATGCGCAGGATAAAGTTAAATTTTGTAAGAGGTGTTGGTGTTCCAGCGTTAAGGTTCGTTTCGTTTAGAGCTTTTTGTTTTAAATTAGGTATTACGGTTTCTTCTGACCCGCAGGCACCCTGACATTGTAGACATTTGTACACATAAAGTTCTAACTTTTGAAAGACAAGCCGGCACTCAAAAATTGTTGTAATTCAGGGCTGCTTGTGAGGTCACAAGCAATTGTACGCGGCGGGTAATGTCGCGAAGCTAATTTTTAAGTTTTATGTTCGCAGGCGAGTTGCGCCGAACTTTGTTTGAATTAAATAAACCAGGGAGCGTGGGTCGCCTGTTACAATAAAGTTTCGTCAGAAGCGGGCCAAGGCTGACCAATTGTTGTGACATGCAACCGGGGCTGCAGACCCGGTGTCGTTGTCGTGATAGTTTACAGTTTTGGAAGCGCTTGGCTTAACTCTTGTTGCGAAATTGGTGCGTTACCGGGATAAAACACTCCGGTGGTGCGTCAATTATAGGCAGGTTTTCGCTGACTGGCAAGGCCGCGTGGTAGGAGGGGCACTGCTGTGGTAGGGCGTCGGTCGCCTAGGGGCGCGGGCATTATAGTCTGGAACATTGAGAGAGAGAGAGAGAGACCTTCTTCCAGCGAGTCGACTTGCCAGATCAAGCTAAAGTCAGTAAGTCACTGCTGGGTGGGGCTCCTGCTCCACCCAGACCTCTAGATAACTTTTTAGTAGTAAGACAATAAGGAAAGTCTAATGTAAATCGTAGAATAATTAATGTTTAAATAGAAGCCTTAAGACGGGAACACCAAGGCCGCGAACCAGTCCACAGACCTTTCGTCTGTAACTTAGTACGACAAATTGTGTTCATTTGCTTAAATTGTAACGTCGGGTTTTCCGTTGAATTTGATTGTTATAATAATCCCGTTATTCTTTACAAATGTAAAATAATTTATATTTCTTTTTAATGTAACTCACATATTAAACTAAAGTTCCTATTTACTTGTAATTGCGTTTTGATACTTGTATTAAATGTTTCTGTTTTGTATCTAATTCGTTTATTTAGTAGATTGTCCCCCATATGTTAATTTGGAGGTCAAGGGAAGCGTCGTGTGGAACAGCTGGTGTTCTAGTTTAAGTAGTAATTAAGTATTTAAAATTCCCATATGCCTACTTCCTGTATAGGGAGATAGTTAATATCCGTATTCCCAGTCATTGAATAAATTCCTCTCGCAGTTTTCTGAGTTCATTAAGATATTTAATTTATTTGTTGTTGCAGTTAGGTATTTTTGCCAAGCGAATTGTGTTCTACCCCTGTGTTGTTACGTTCCCCCTGTAACTTTCGTGGTATTAACTTTAATTTGCCCCAGTGTAAAAAAAAAAAAAAGCACCCCGACAATATCAAAGGAGTATGTCCAAGAAACTAAATCCTGTCATGCACTCCCATTGCATAGTTCTTTCAAAGATCATAAGGGAAGCAAACTTAACAAAAAGAACATATAAACAAATTTATTGTCAGCCTACGTATTGACAGCGAGAACTCCGAGAAGGTATATTTTATAATACGGCCGACGCTGGCCACAAAGCAATACAACCACCACTGCGTGTTGTATATTTGATGGAATGCCGCAGTCAAGTATCACTATTTATTTGCTATTCAAAGGAAAATAGACTTGTGACATGGCTTTTCTGTCGACGTGTGTGTCAGGTTGTGTATGCGCGTGTGTATGGTCTGGGGTGTGTGTTGTAATATGTGTGATTGGTATGTGTGTGTGATGCGTGTGTTGTTAACTTGAGAGGAGAGGGGTTCCTATAAAAAATTTTCAATCCGTGGACCACATATCATCAAACGTGTAGAAGTTTAGAAAGAGAACTTGACTTTAACGTGTTTTGGTCATGCCGTATTCATATTTTTAAAACAGTGATAATTTTTAAATTTCTAGCCTATTTTCCAAAGGAAAAAGTTTGCTTATGAGTTCACCTTTCTGCCTGTGTGTGTGTCTGTGCGTCTGTATAGGTGTATGTGTCCACATGTTAGTCTGTGCATGTGTGTATGCTTGTGTGCGCCCATGTGTGTGTCCCCCAAAAAACATTGAACAAATGAATCGAATTTCATCAAACTTTCTACACATATAGTACTTACCAACCTGACTTGACTTTTGTATATTTTGTTTACGCCCTGTTCATATTTTAAAATTGGAGGCCGTTTTAACATTTTTAGATCATGCTAGATATCTATAGAACCGTGTTTTAGAACTTCATCAAACTTGGTACACACAAAAAAATCTAGTAAGATGAACATACTGTTACAAGTTTGAGCAAAAACTTACATGTGGGCACTTCCCATGAGTTATTTTGGGATATAGGTCTTATAATCAGAAATAAAAGAGTTGAATTAAGCTATTGATTTACTAGCTCACAAAGCTTACAAAAATACACAGAACAACAACCAACTATAACTTTCACAATACCCTTAATTATGCACGCAATTGCTACTAGGCCACCGAAACGTTAATTAACTTTGACAATTAAAATACAAGAATATTTACCATTAATCAATCAAACACTACAAATCACAATAAAAATTCAGTCATGTATCCAATCAATAGTCTCTCAAATAGTGACAGTGTACAAACTTAATTGTCCGCTGTGGTGATGAATCGCCGTGTGCTGCGCAGCACCCCGAGTGCACCGCTGTCTTCACTCTTGAGGTCTTCGGTTCGACTCCCGTCGCGCACCTCCTCTTCGCCCGTCAGCCCGCCGCAGCAGTCCTCTTGTTTCGCCCTACCCTGCTCCTAAGGTAACCGCCTGCCGCCTCACAGCAGACTCTGACGTCACCAATATGTCTTCACCAGTCTCTCTCCACAAGCATAACACCTTCTTCTATCACGACCAATAGCGAACCCTCCCCGAATTTGTCGATTCAGCCCTTATATATTCGGCGAAACAGTAGGGGAATCACCGCATTACAGGGGTCTAAAAATCGACGTTCCATCATGTTTGGACGTGACTTGAGTCTCGTGGGCCGCCTCGTAGGGTTAAGACGCATTTGGGACAGGTCTCTATGATGTAGTTTCGGCGTGACTTCCATTACGTAGCCGCCCGGCTTGTGGATCATGGGCCAGTCCACACGGTGTTGCAACACAGCTTCCAACCACCCGGCCCTCACACACAGCACGCAACAATACTTTGGTGTATTTTGTCCATACAGTACACATAGTTTCAAATTTGGGTTCATTTTTATATTTTTATTATAATACGTCATATCTGATGAAAAATTTAATCGAATAGTTATCAAACTCGGTATACATATACCATATACCAAGCTAAATTTACTTTTGCGTATTTCGAACATGCAGTCTAACGTTTTCAAAATGACGGCCATGTTTATATTATTAGAATAATATGACCTATCGGAGGGAATATTTTTTAGAATTTCATCAAACTTATCACATATACTACATACAAAGCTGACTTGAGATTTGTATAGTTAGTTCATCTTGTGTTCATATTTTCGTATTGGTTACCATTTTTATATTTTTAGCATGGTGTGACATATATGAGGTAATATTTTTTTTCGAATGTTATTAAACTTAGTACATATACACCACATACTGAGATGTTTGAGTATTTTTATCATATTTTGTTCTTTTTTTTTCAAGATGTTGGCCCAATTTTATTTATTTTAACATACTATTATATTTCTGAGGGAATATTTTTCAATATTTCATAAATCTTGATGTACATGTACAACGTAAAGTTGGCTTGACTTTTGTGTATTTCGTTTATTCTTTGTAAGTATTTGTATAATGGCGGCAATTTTTTTATTTTTAGCATAATATGACATATCTTAGGAAATATATTTCCGTGTTTCATTAAACGTAGTACACATATGCGTCTTAGCAAACGGATTTGACTTTGTGTTTTTCGTAGATTCTGTGCTTATATTTTAAGAATGGCTTCAAATTTAAAATTTTATATTTTAAGCATAATATTATAAATCTTAAGAAATATTTTTCTTAATTTCGTTAAGTTTAGTACACATTTATGGACTTGACTTGTTAGATTTTGTTCGTCCTGTGTTTGTATTTTCGTTAGGGCAGAAATTTTTCTATTTTTGGCACGATATGACATATCTCAGGAGAAATTTTTTCTGAATTTATTAAAACTGGGTACACATATATCACTAAGTTACCTGACTTGATTTTGGGTATTTCGTCAATCCTATGGTCATATTTTGAAAACAGTGGGAATTTTCAATTTTTAGCATAGGCTAGTATGATTTCTCAGAAAACATTTCCTGAATTTTATCAAAATGGTTAAACGTATGTGACTTAGTAAGCTGGCTTAACTTTTTATTTTGTATTTCGTCCATTTTCTATTTATGTTTTTAAATCCGTGGCCATTTCCGAATTTCATCATAATGGGTGCACATATGTTACTTATTAAGTTTACTTGAGTTGTTTTAGAACATTTCATATTAGACTTTAAAATAAAGAGACTGTTTAAATATATATTTATCGTACGAGTTTATCAAAGGATGTCTCATAATGTATACCAACAAACTGTTTAGATTTTACGACATATTCACATAATTTCCAATACATACGGGTCAAGAACAGCAGGACAGATATAATGCGAATTCATTAACATTATAATCAAAATTGTTATTGTTTTATGACCATCGTGTTAGAAGATAGGACAAGGAAAATGTGAATTACAATTATTTAATACTCCTAGATGTACGTGAACGATATTAACTTTTACGGTTTAATTACACCAACTTTGAGGAAAGTAGGTTTATCAGTTATTCTGGTAAAATGTTTATTAGTATGTCATACTCGACATTTTTTTAACTTCGTTGTCATAAAGAATTAAAAATTACACTGAATATATATTAACTCACACCATGTTCATATTTCCAAAATGTTTGCGAATTGAACATTTTTGTTACACTATAAGAGGAACCTTTGTTAACATTTTTTAAATCGGTGTAAATTCAGTAGTAAGTATGTTTACATTCATGCATGTTTTTTATTCCATGTTCTCATTTTCGAAATGGTTACCTTTCGAATATTATTCGATCACACGAAATATCTTAGGAATCGTATTTCTGAACGTAATTAAACTCTATACACATATAGTTCTTAATCGTTGAAGATTGCAGTTACCGACAAAAATGATTTAAATATTTTTCTTTTGTTTAGTGAAAATGCTGTTTGGAAATCTGTTCCTTACTGGCTTCTTAGTATAGTATTTCTGGTGTCAATTAAAGTACAGTACTCACTCACAAGTTATTAAATAATTGAACTACACACACTGAAATACATGCATGTTTCCAGCAAATCTCGACTTTTGTGACACTGTATTAATGGCACCATAATTTTTTATTCTTAGCTTTAACTTCCATAACACACTGAGTTTCTTAATAATGTTACACCAAAACTTTAAATTAAAGAAATGTGTGAAACTACATGTGTACCTGGAGTGGAGCGCCTGTATTTCAGCAACCCGCGAGGCATCTGTACTGCATATTGCTAACCGGCAGGCGCCAGCGTAGTAAGAAGCTAAGTTTCACCAAAAGCTGAATTTTTCAACCACTGGCGGCAATAAAATAGATTAACAACAAAGGCGAGAACGGTGAGTGAGTTAAGAATAATACTGCTTTAATGAGTGACACACTAAATATGCGCGCAATGTGTTCGTTGTAATTTTTCTATGGGACTATTATAATCAGTGCCCTTATAAATTAATTTGTGTAAATTATGCTGTAAAGTCAAAGGTATGCCTTCCTGTTCTTATATTTTTTCTAGTGATGTTATTATTTTTACTGTAAACAATAGTCTGTGTCCATTTTGAGTGGTCGTATGACATATTGGAATGTAAAACATCATTCTGACTGTTCTTCGTTTAAGTTTTGATTTTATTAGTATTTAGTGCTTTGGTTCCATTATTATTGACCATAGCCCAACCTAAGTAAAGCAAAACAAATATGTAATGCTGTGTGTTCAAGAACTATTCGACTGGTAGTGTTTTTTTTTTTTTTTTTGTTAATTTGCACCAACTCAATGAGTTAATAACTAATGTTAGTAACGCGTTCATTTTGTTTGGTTATGATATCATGTTTACTATTTTATTCAATATCATAATTAAATTTTTTGTTTAGATGATAGTATCTTATTCATATTGTGATAGTCTTTAAATTGTTCAGTGATACTGTTCGAGCTGCAATAGTTTCGTACATTCTTTATCCATGCATTCGAAAATAGTAGGGATACTTAAAGTAATCGGATTTGGACATAAATGCACAAGTTTCAGCCTTCAGGTAGAGTAGTAGAAGAATTTTCAGTTTCAGTAAATATTATTTAAATATTCCACACGTTCATAAATGTGTCGCCAAAAACATTTTTACTCCTGCTTTTAGGAGAACTTCATTTTCTAGTTTAGTTTATTTTGTCTGCTCGTGAAATACAGTTTTCGGATCAGTGGGTCAGTAACCGAAGGGTTCATTTGAATGACGACGCAGGCGGATGCAGGAATATTTTACTGTCGTACCTGTTGAACTCGGAGGTCAAGTGAAGGGTACGAGTGATTCTAAATGCACGCACGTGTTTGTCGTCTGTTAGCACCGCGCGAGAGAAGAACAAAGATAGAGAGGGTTATTATAATCCTTCCAACACGTCACTAACCGAGTAACATGAACCCGGAAAGTTATACAACTTTTAAGCAGGTACACCAAACTTTTAAGTACTGATGGACGAATTGTTGTTTTAATTTTGGTATACTAAGCTCCTTATCATATTGTTGGATTATTCATCAGCGTTTAATGTAAATTAATTTTTGCATGTGCATGTTTTTGGGAACATGTACAGTTATAATTTTGAACTTTTTAAATTATTTGTAACAATACCGCGCAGAAAAATTTTGTACGTCCAGGAATAGGAACAAGCGGCCGGTTCCTGCTTTCTTGATCCATGATTCAGGATTCGGCTACAGGCTCTGTCCATCCGCCATCTTGTTTTCGACCACCGTATTGCTTCCGAATATCGTCGTAATTTTTCCAATTTTTTTTGCGACTACTGCCTTGTTTCAGGTTGCAATTGTAAATGAATATGACGTTACAACTGGTTTGTCCCTTAAGTTTCCCTTAAAACTTGGGTATGATATGGAACAGTGTACATGCGTCTTTAAAACACAGATATCCAAACATAAAACAGTAATTGCTGATGTTAACATGCATGATATACAAAGGAAAATTTTTTCTGAAAGCATTATCAGACAACAGTACAAATACTGTAGTAGATCATGATTTATAACGCCAAATAATGAACATAACGCCCTTCATAGCACGATTGTCAACTTTTGTACGTATTTGGTTTCGGAAAACAGTTTACACGAAGTCGGTACTTTAAAGCACTTAAAAACGTTGTTATAAAAGCTACTTTTCAGAAAGAATTAAATCACAGTAATATGACACGCCAAGATATAAATAGCAGTTTTAAATATTAATTTGTTAAAATTTTAATGCCTTAAATTTGTACTAATCACAGCACGCGCACTTCTTTTCAGCCTTCATGAAGCAGCTGAAATCATTAAAAACATTAGGAGTACTACATTGTGTGTGAATGCTCGAAACTCATAATAGTCTTATTTTGTCTGTCTTTCCATACTTATTACATTGTTACAATTCTTTTAGATTTTTTTTTTTTAGTCAATGATATTCCCATTCCGTACGTTTCCTAGTGAAACACGTTAAGGGCGTGGTTTACAGCAATTTTCATCACCATTATTTTATTTTTTTATTTGCACCAGAAATTTTTTTTCTTATTTTTGGCACATATGGCTCTTATGAAATTTTTTTATCTGTCATAGTTTTCGCGTAGTGGCTTGTTAAAGTCATATTTTGCATGTTTCCGTTTTAACGACCACACTAAAACTAACTGATATACCAAACTCAAAAAAATCACAGTGGATAAAGACATTGCAGGCTACAATGACATGCTCATAAAAATAAATAATAAAAATTATTTGAATTTTAAAAAAATGCTGAAACTCAAAATACAAATTTTAAAAATTCAATAATTTTTTTAAAAATACAAATAATTTTTTTTCTTTAATTTTATGATCATGTCATTGTAGCCTGCAATGTCTTTTTCCACTGTGATTTTTTTGAGTTTGGTATATCAGTTGGTTTTAGTGTGGTCGTTAAAACGGAAACATGCAAAATATGACTTTAACAAGCCATTACGCGAAAACTATGACAGATAAAAAAATTTCATAAGAGTCAAATTTTGTCACATTTTGTACCTAAAATAAGAAAAAAACTGTCTGGTGCAAATAAAAAATAAAATAATGGTGATGAAAATCTCGATAGACCGCGTCCTTAACATAGAGTTGTTAAATGTGTATGCTACTGCAAGTATACAACATAAATTAACCAGCTACCGCAACGTACATGAAAATGTTACTTTTAAAAACGAATGCTTAATAGTTTGTTGTCATAAAATACATTAATTGTAGCGTACGCTAAATTAGACACTAACAGTTACCAAAATTACAAATATGGAAATAAAATGATTTAGTATTAGAAATCAGTTGCATCCGTAATAGTTATAGCAGCAATCTTTACGAACAGTTTATTTTAAACGTTGTCGTGCTTTTTTTTAATGAAACGTGGTTTACTTATAATTTATTATAGCTAAAACTATCAAACTAGCGATTTCACTAGAAATGTTCTTAAATTAAAATAATTAAAGAAAAAAATTTTAGTCAATTTTAGAATTAAATTTAAGTGCCGTACATTTTTACGGATAAGTTTGGATCACGGCCTATTGTATCAAGAAGACCTTCAAGACTGAAACAGCAGTGCTGCTCGCTGCGCATGAGAAAACCAAATTCTCGTTGGAGAGATCATTGGTGAGGGAGGTAGAGAAAGAAGAGGCAGGAGGGGGTAGAGAACGTTGGCTGGTCGGGGGGAAGTGCTCTACCGTATCTCGCGGGCCGAGGTCGACGACCTGACATCCCCGCTAAGTGCTAGAGAAGCGGCCCGCCATCTCAGGGCAGGACGGCAGCGTCGCTCTATTGTTTCCCTGGAGCTCTCGTCGGGCCGTGAACCCGGAACATGCCGCACGCATCCGCCCGCTCCTCGCAGTCAGAACTCTGCCGCTCGCACTACTACACTTGTCTTAACATCTAGGTCTTCAGCGCGGGTGAGGGGCGACGTGATGTGAGGATGGAGCAGCGCCGGAATGAAGGGACGAGGGAAACGGGAGATCCCCGAGAAAATCCGCCGACCAGTATCATCGTCCAGTGCGAGTCCTACAACCGAATATCCTGGGACAGACCCCGCCGGGAGTCGAATGCGGATTGCCTTGGTGGGAAGCGAGAAGTTTAACCTCTCGACGACCGCGACCCTCACTAGCTGAAGACCTGCCAATCAATTTATAACCCCTAACATCTATATTTTATTGCGGCGTACAACGTTAAATATTGAGATAGCATTAATAATATATAGGAACGCTGTATTTTCTCGAAAAAAATTTTGCCTCGCTTTGTTTCCGTGCCTTACGTGCACATCTGCAGTTCTGCTTCGTGGTCAGCGATTGGATATTTTAACTGTCAGAGCCTTGATATTCTACCGGCAAATCACAGACGTGTGGTGTTGCAGGAAAGTTTTTGTAATTGACTCAGTCAAATGAGATACGGCTCTTCACACAGACACGCTGCCAATAACCATGAAGCAAAATTGCAGATGTGCACGTGAGGCACTGGAACAAATTGGGGCAAAATTCTTTTCGCGAACAAACAGGGTCCCTACTAAAATAATATGTGGGTACCCGAATGCATATCACAACACATTAAGCAGGCTTCTATGGGATTAATATTGGTGCAGTGGTTAGAGAGCTCGCCTCCCACCGAGACGATCCGAGTTTGATTCCCATCGTAGTCTATCCCCGAATGTTCACTTGTGGGAATCGTACCGGACGATGCTGCTACCCGGCGGGTTTCCTTGGGGATCTCCCATTTCACCGCCCTACTTATTCCGGCACCTCTCCATTGTATGGCCTTATTTCATATCATCTTCCCCGGGAAAGCAAACATCTACGGACAAGGCACAGTCATAAGTCTGCATTCGGGGTGCTGCACTCTAATCCTCGGGTACTCTCTCCATACTGTATTTATATAGCAAACTTCTAAGTGGGTGACGATATGTGTTACCTAAAGAATGATATGAACTCCAGCCCTACGATAGTAAAACGAGGATATATAATTAGCAGAAAATGTAGGTGTACCGCGAGGAAAACCGCCGGCGAACGGTAACGCCCGCCACGTTTGAGACCTAAAAATATCCTGGGGGTTTTGGTCGAGGGAGGATGGGGGCAGCGTTCTAGCCCCTGCTCCAACTACGGCCTCAAGTTTTGAGAACAATGGAATGTATGGCCAGTGCATTTTGGCAATTGTTTAAATTGACAAACAGCACAAATATAGAATTCAAACTAAGATCGACGTAATATTATCGTCGACAGCGATACAATTTGAGACGAATCCTTTGATTCGGACAGATACGAAACTCGGCTCTTAAGACCTCGTTGTTAAAGGGCCGTAAAAACCTCTTACCACCACAGAAATGAAACGGAATAGGTTTCGGCCGTGTCCTGTAGACCATTCCAGCGTTCCCCTGGATTGATTTCATAAATATGCTGTGGACCGCATCGCTCATCCGAAACTGGTGTTATTATTGTTGAGCAATGCGTAGTTCTGTCAAATGTGGATACTTTGACTGAATGTGTAACATTGACTTATAAAATATATATATATATATTTAGCAGCATTTCATAAAGGAATAAATACGTATAGTTAAGTATTCAAACCATTAAGTTTAATCATGTCAGGTAAAGTTTGCTATTTCTTCACCAAATGGCACCAAATGAAATATTTCGAGTTCGTCAATGTTACCCCTGCACCAAAGTATCTACATTTGACGGTAGGTTATGTTAATACTTTGTCTTTCGTCAGAAGGCTACTGCGTGCCAGAAGACCAATTAGTTAGGCTAATCCACTAATGCCAATTTTCTCTGTCTCTGCTTCTGCTTTAGGTAGAGGTTTTTTCTATGCACTTCAGTTCGCCTCTCGCTCTATATCAGGATAAAAGAATAATCGCTGATTACCCATGTTTTTTCACTGATTCCGGTAAATGCTGTTGAACAAATCCAATAATTGAAACAAATAAATAAACATTATTCGTTAATACTACACTAGAATGTGCCACATTGCACCAATTTGACCCCTGACTGGCAGCTAATCACTGTGCCATTCAAGCAGGAGATACGATCATAAACTATCTTTTACCTTAACCGTTTTGACCATATTTGAAGTAAAAATTCTTTTTCAAATGTATGTAACTTAACATGTACAGAAAACTATTTGTGCAGCTAAGGATACTAGCTGAGCTAGTAAGTCACCTTTAAAATTGGTGAAGCATAGCGCACAGTCATTGTATCCATGGGAAATTTCTTAGTTTTTTATAAGTGACAGAACATAATTCACTAAGTTTGTAAATAATGAAACACGCACTCTTGTAAGAGATATAACATACTGAACATCTTGTTGGGTGTGACACATACTATATTTATTAAATTAATTTACTTAACTCTCCGGTGGTGAATAGTCATGATGGTGAACCCTGATTCTGGTAAATACAGAGGTCGGCAAATTCAGAAGAATGTGAATCCGAAGATGGTTCCAAGGTAAATCATGATGGCGATAAATTTAAGCAATAAATCGCTATAGTGAATTATGATGCTGGTAAATGCAGAAGTTGGTTAAATCAGATATAAATGAACGTAAACGCTGGTGATTCTTAATGATGGTGAATCAAGATGGTAAATTTCTGTGGCGAATCAGGATTCGAGTCGAAATATTATATAAGATGAAAAGTGAGTGCTGAATATTTCCGATCAAGTATGTTACTTGTAGGCAGGAAGGCTTTTGACCTGTATGTGAATAAGAAACATCCCGCCATACCTTTAATATAACTAAATTTAATTGAATGTGCTTGCTGCGGTCATAAGTTGACAGTGCTGTTCGATGAATGCTGTAAAAACTGTCGGCCAGTACTTAAACAATAAATATAATAATGAAATAAGTAACAAAACTATTATTATTATCATCGTTTACTAACATCGTAAATAATAACATGATATTATGTACAAGTGAGACCTGTTCAAATTACTAAGACAATCACAAAATCCTGCCGATAAACAAAACTTGTTAACATTACAATTGCTTCACTTTAAATCCTTGTTAAGGATTCACTACCAAAACCAGAAAATCAGAATCTCAGCATGGCGTCCTGGAAAAAATAAACATGCAAAACTATGAAATCTCAAAATAATACTCTTAAAGGGACCGTGTTATTCTTCTTAACCACAAAATAAAATAATATATCCTATAATGTGTACCTAGTTAGGCAAACTTTTCTCAGAATGTCGTGTTTAGGGAATCCGAATCTGTAAATAAACGAGGAAAGAGTTTCAAGAACAGTAACTCTCCAACCTTTATCTCAAAGAGTAATTTTTAAATCTCAGAAGGCTGTAGATGTCTAAACACTGTTGAAGGAAAACTAAGGAAACAAATGAAATGAATTAAAATGAAATATATTTTCTTGGATAACTTCAAGGAACAAGAATGCCTTGCACGACAAAATTTACGCTGTAGCTTGCTGATTTGCGCTGTTAGATGAACAGGATACAGATATTTGGTATATTCTTATAATTTTGACAAAATTGTACAATGCTGTGTTTTTTTAATATTTTTGAAATGATTGTGTTTTACTAACAATACCCATGTGAGAAAACACAAGTTTTTGGTCTTTTTGTTGTGGTTATTGTAAAGGTTTTGTAAGAAGGTACATTCGCAAAATAGCCGAATCTTATTTTCATTCTATTTGTTATCTTATTTGCTTTAAACTTGCAAAATCGTTTATGTTTCAACTACAATTATTCATGGAAAATTGTTTCCCTCAAAAAAATATAAGTAGCTCTTCAGGTGAGATTGTTCAGATTTTAACAGTTTAGTTAAATTTTTTTCGCATTTTTTAAAATAAAATTCTTTGATGTGCATTGTGGGAATTAGATGCAATTTTTTTCGGCAATTTCCTCCATTCATTTGTAATGCATTTAACAGGTTTTTCTAGAGGTCAATTAGTTTATAAAAAGCAAAACTATTTGTCTGCATGAAGCCAGATGTCCTGAGATTGTAAATCGCACTATGTTCCACAGTGAAAACTGCAAAACTCATAGCACCTTGACTCACTCCTCCTCCTGTTAATAACTGAGAAGTTTACCATCGATGTGGGAATAGTTTGGTGCATATCGACGTGAAAAATGATTCGACAACATCACTGAAGAATAATTATAACATGCTCACGGACGACTACACCTATCAGACACTCACGCGACAATTGTAACGAGGCGTTTTTGTTATGTCGAATGAGAGCGTAACGTCGGTAAATGCAAGATAAATACTTCTATAGGCCGTCCACAATAAAGTGAGCACTGCATAAAGTTTCCTCTCGGGTGTTTTGAAGTTATCTTTACTATTTTTAATATGAAAGCTTCCATGTAACTGAAAACTAGTGTAAAAGTTTCAACAGTCTCTACATTTAACATATATTGGCCCAATAAAATATATTTTGAATTAATTACAAGTTCTGCTGAGTGCTCAGTTTATAATGAACAGCCTAGTATTGCGTAACGGCGTGATGACTTTTATCGAATGTTTGCATGCTTGACAATGTAAATATATATTAGAAAACTAGCTGTCCCGTTGCGGCTTCGCCCGCGTGTACTATAGAAAAGAGTAACTAACTTTCAGTTACGTGTTAATTGATGGTGATACTATATTCTATATTATACTATATTCACTGTTTATCTTTAAAACATCAAATACAAACAGATCTGTCCAGTCCACTGCGCTCTAAGCGTACTTATTTTAAATTCATCTTTATTTCTCTATAAAACAGCTGCCCGGCATTTAACAGCTAGCGTATTCAATAACAGTGTAAAGAGCGTGCGCAATACGCTTGTATGATGTCATGTAATTCCCATCGCAAAGTCTTGCACGGGATACGAACCCGTAACCCCACCCCTCCCACACCCCAAACTTTATACAATACCTGAGTGAATGTTTAAGGCCTCGATCACAGGAACATATCTACATTGTTTAAACAACAATAGCAATAAAGCTCAAATTGATTCTACTGTTTTTAGGGGTTCTTTTTCGGCAATTATTCGAATTTTTCTCGCCGTAAAAAACATCTTTGAACTTCAACGAACATCTAAAAAAAAAAATAATAATAATAATAATAATAATTTGCCAAATTGGTCCAGGCGTTGTTGAATTATGCGCTTACCAACACATTTTGCGATTCATTTTTATATTATAGATATGTAAACAGCACATTGCTATCCCTAGTAATGATAAAATTACAATGTCGTTGCAAACATGTGAAGTACTTGAACGTGCTAACACGAGAGGTGTTGCGATGCAGGTGCCAGATTTTCGACTTTGTTGGCGACCGCTCCGACGATGTTGGCAGCTACTTCGGCAGTGGCGGCCACGAGCGCTGTGACTACTGCTGCGACTTCTTCGGTCGTACTGTAGCTGAGTCATTACAATATCTGTGACGCCGTGTACTGCTCCACTAAGGGGTATGGAGTGAGTGAGATATTTTGGTCAGCACTTAAGAAGGAGTGGTACATAATTCAACGCTAAAAGCATTAACATATGACTGTAGGTTTCTTGAAGCCAATTTGTGAAAATTAAACAATAGCAATCATAGACAATAGTTTTAGCCAACGTTTTAAACTAAATTGTTTCCAGTGTTACGAACTTCTGAGGCACAATCTCTGACGCCGGAACGTCATGCATTTAACTGCGGCGCAAGAGATCACGCGAAACGAATGAGAAATTCTGGATAAATATTTACTCATAAAGTTGGCAAATACCATTATCTAGGATTGTCATAGAGTATTTTATCCATATTGGCTTCGGAAAAAGGGTAGAAATCAAATGATGTGTTCAGCGTTTATTTATCTACCACGCACTCTTAACATCGAGGTCTTCAGCGCTGGTGAGAGGTGACATGATGTGAGTATGAAGCAGCGCCGGAATGAAGGGGAGTGGGAAACGGGAGATCCCCGAGAAAAATCCGCCGACCAACGGCATCGTCCGGCACGATTCCCACGCGCAAAAATCGGTGACAGACCCCGCCGGGAATTGAACCCGGATAGCCTTGGTGGGAGGCGAATGGTCTGACCTCTCGGCCACCGTAGCCCCTAAGGTGTATGGAAAGGTACGATGTCGAGCGGACGACTAGAATACTTAATCATTAATAAAATCAGAACTACTCATCAAAATTCTGTGAGATTATTTTCCTGAGTAAATATTTTACTAGCGGATGTTTATTTATGTAGTAGGTACTATGCTGTAGTACGCTTTACTTTTCGAGTAAAAAAAAAATTGTTTTTAGAAAAAGAAGGGCTTGCCACAGCAAAATCCACAAAAATTGAAAATAAGTTTTTAATTTCTAATATATTGTTATACCTAGGGCAGGCCACTTTTGCAACCGAATTTCAAAAATACTAGCATTTTGATTTGAAAATTATTTTTTATCAGAAAATCTCTGCGCGAGAGGTTTACGGATGTCAAAATTATTTTCAAATGAAAACGTGAGAATTTTTGAAATTCGGTTGTTATCTAGGCCTGCCTTATGTATTGTCAATCATATTAAAATTATAAAAATTACAGCTCTCCATCTTTGTAGATTTTGTGGTGTCAAGGACTTATTTTTCTGAAAAGAGTTTTTAAATTTTTCTCGAAAGTAAAACATACTACTGCATAGTGCTATATTATTAAACATCCGATGGTAAAATAGCTACTCAGCACAAAAAAAAAATTGTAATCGAATTTTGGTGAGTAGTTCAGATTTTATTGACGACTGAGTATTCTTGTCGTCCGCTCGACATCGTACTTTTTCATACACATTAAAACACATACATGTTCACAGTATCTCTACACAAAACTGATAAGTGCACGGAAGCATAATGAAAAACAAAGTCAAGTGATATAATTGAGCAGACATTAAAAACGAAAACAATCCAAACGTAGGTGAATTAAAGCAGGATTTTATAATAATTCGTACATTTTTACTTTTGAAAGTTTACATATTTCAAAGCATAAAATTGTTTTGGTACAGAACACCGCATTTAACTTTCCTTATTTCTGATTTGTGTTTGAGTACCACAATTAAAAAAAAAAAAAAATTATGAACCAAGTAAATGCAATCGAATTGATATTTTATTTATTTCATTTATTTACCCACGTATAGTTCAGCCATGGGCCGGTTTGCAACAAATACATGATACATTGCATCATATAATTTACATTTGCAAAGAAAGAAATAAAAAAGATTAAGTGATAACATTTGCCTTAAAGAAAGAAATAAATCAAAGAACAAAATTCACCTTAAAGTTAACTACCTTAACATAAAATGCCTAAAGAAAAAAATAGAAAAAACCTAAACAAATATATATATATATATATATATATATATATATATATATATATATATATTACAAATACAAACATTACAAGTATTAACATTACAACCGTTTCAGTGAGTTTATGTCATCTAATACAGAGCTGACCTTTAGCCCTTTCGAACAAAATTTGCCTTAAAGTTAACTACCTTAACATAAATTGCCTTAAGAAAAAAAATTGAAGTACCTAAACAAAACCAAAATATTACAAATACAAACATTACAAGTATTAATATTACAACCGTTTCAGTGAGTTTATGTCATCTAAATACGAAGTTGACTTTTAGCCTATTCTATTCCGAAGTGACATAATTGACCCTGAAGTTATTTACTATTACTAGATTACAGAAAAAAAAACATTGGATTGCCAAAACCGGAAGATATTTACAAATACAAAATTTTTCACAATTTGCTTGACATCGGAGATATTTGGTTATCGACAAATTTATATGCAGCGTTCTCCTTCTTTCCATTTAGCTGTTACATCTAAGCTGAGATACGTACAATTATTATTTTCTTACTTTCTTAAATTGGCCTTGAGTTTGCTCAGATTAGATCTTAATTCATGTGGCAGGTCATTCACCAGGGTACTTGCCAAATAAGTAAAATACCTTTTATATCTAGCAGTTCCATGTGCCGGGATTCTCAAATAGTTTTTATGTCTGGTAAATGTCCGTGTTTGGGTATAAGCTGCGTTAATTTATTTATCAAATATTTTGGTTGGTTGTACTTTCCTATTTTTCTTATCTTTCTGGCAAGTAGAATCAGTCGTCTATTTTCCATATTTTGCCAGCCAGAAAGTTTCAAATATTCAGTTATATGTTCACGTCTCTTTAAATTGTATGCATATCGAATACATGCATTCTGCAATTATTGTATTTTTTATTTTAGTGAATTTTCTAATCCAATAAACAAACCTGCGCAATAGTTAAAAGAGGATAAGACCAACAGGTCACAGACTTTTAGTTTTAAGCATGTTGGGAGGATGTGTTTGAATTTATAGAGATATTTGAGCCGATAGTATCCTGTTTGCACCAACCTGGAAATATGCTTTACCCAGTTAAGATTCTGATCAAATTGGATGCCCAGACTTTCTACCGTTTTGACGTCAGGAATAATCTCCCCATTGATTTGTGTATATACAATATATGCATATTAATCTATGTTGTATGTGTGTGTTATAGTAAAAATATAAGTTTGACTGGTGTATTAAATTATATTCTTGGGCAAGAATAAGAGGGCAGTCTTAAGTATGAGACCAAGAGACAATCATGCGAGAAAAATCACTGAACATATAAAAATTTAATTTTAACCTACTATCGGAATAAATACAATAAACTTTTCTTAGTTAAATTTCTCTTAATGTTTATGTGAGAGTGTTGTAAAACATGAATTTTTGTTCATTGACCTTCTGCTACAAATTATTTCATTTAATAGGCAAGAAATGCAATGGTAAACAAATATATGATCAACACTATTAGATACTAGATGTGAAGTGTGTTGAAAAAAATATTTCACAGATTGCAGGTCTTATTATTATCTAACCGCAATTGGAAATTCATTATTTACTTTCCTTCGTTTTGATATTTATAAACAAATGTTGGTTTTCAACGTCAATTTTCAATCGCTAATTATTCTGCTAAAATTTGCGGCAGCAAAAACTGTCTTTATACAACTTTACCTGAATTTTCTTCAAGAAATTATTTTGTGAAATTTGTAACGTACTTAGAAAGCAGCCTGTATGTTAGATGGCAGAGTGGTTTAACAGAAGAAGCAATTAATCGTAGGAGAATCTTCTTAAGTCTTGTAAACATAACGTTGCGATATAAATAAAATTTAATCAATATTTTTTTCGGAATAAATTACTTTATACATAATGAAATTATTTGTTTTTAATAACAAAAACCTCTAAAGGAAAAATGTAAATTTCTGTTTTTGATAGTGGTGTATTGAAAAGAATAATTTATTATTTCAAATATTGGCTACTAAAAATTATCTGTTTATCAAAATTGTTACAGGAATAAGTAAGGATAAGAGAGTACAACACGATAAATGTATTGTAAATTAAGACAAGTATATAAGAGAGTTATTAAAATATTTGTAAAATATATTGTTACAAAATACTAAAGAACTAATATTGAAGATAATATAAAGTTAATGCAAAGAAACATAAAGAAAAGGAAAAAATTAAAATATTTGTAAAATTTAAATATTTTGATTAATTACAATGTTTAAACTCACTGGACTACCGCCGATCTCACGTATGAGAAGGTGAGTTCACTGCAAGCTTTAAGAGAACAGCCTGATAACATCCCCACAGAGGCTGTTAATGTATTTCCCTACGTTTCTATGTTGTCGCTGTCGGTGAGATCGGTTGAAGAGAATGCGCGATAACGTGGGTGTTCACACATCCATTCAGGTAAATTTTGTAGGTGTGGACGGAAATTCGAGACATTTCTAGGAAGGAAGCAAACATTTTGAAGAAAAATGAAGGGAACTCTCAAACATTTTTGGCGGAAACTATGGAAAGTTATATCAAAACAAGGGGGAAATACAGCTGCCACTAAGATTTGTCATCAAATATGGCTGTAGACCCCTCGTTCCTAGTCGTCGGCCGCTGCACTCTGCTTTGCCATTTCTTGCTCTCGATGTAGCAAATTTTTAGCACATAGACAAGTGCGCAGCTACGTATTGGATACTGTCTCTGCCTTATATTTACTCTACAACAAAACACACGCACAGAGATACAGGTCGTTCGGGATAAAGAGAGCACTAACATTTTATCCTTCGAAAAATCTGAGTAGCCGTTACTGCATACAATTCAACTTTAGCAATTGTTACTTTACTGCTTGTATGGTTGGCTATGATTAACCAAATATAGTTCCATGTATTTTCCTATTTAAATACAATACTTAGATCAAATCAACTTACATCAACATACTTGTATTTCGTATAACTAATAAACTTTTTTTTATCACAGTACATAGGTTCATACCTACTGCACAATTTATCTTACATGCGCAAACATTAAGTGACGTGTCCAGAGAGGTTATAGATTCTCCGTGGTTAGCCGTTGCACGCGGAAAGATACGAACTGGATGAGAATAGAAATGTAGCAGGGTTAGTGCTCACTTCACCCGAACCGCCTATAGTTGTGTTTGGGGAATAGTGACACGGCATGACGGAGGGAGTTAGTCGTGACCGCAGCGCCATTCATCAGGTAGAGCTAGGCACGTGTCTGCCTTCTTCGCCGAGCCGAGCCTACCTCCTGCACCTCCTCGCCGCTGTCGCTTCATTCTGCACATACACAGGGCAGTGTTATACAAAGCAAAGTAACAGGTTAACTTATGTATAGGACCCGGTAGTTTTCGCGAAAATTTTACAGCACTTTGTTTCAGTGCCTTACGTGAACACCTGCATCTCTGCTTTGTGGTCAGTGATTGGGTGCCGTAACATACAACGTCTGGAGGTTAAACTCTCAAATCACAGACGTGTTTTGTCACAATTATCTGTGTGCTGATTGGCACAATCAAATGAATAATCAGTCAGCACAAATTCACTCTGCTAATAATCGTGAAGATGAGCTGCAGGTGTGCATGTAAGACACTGAAACAAAGTGGGGCAAAAATCTTTTCGCGAAAACTACCGGGCCCTAGTTATGATTTACAAAGTGCATTCAAGGAAAACTGCTTGCACTTTCAAATTGAGCAATATTTCCCATTTGCTTTGTCCTTGAGTATGTTTATTTCTCCTACATGCTATGAATACAGTAGAATTCCTTATGGACAAACTTTGGCCAGGCAACATTTATGTGATCCTTCCTGTCACTAGTTGCCTCCGAGCCTTGGCAAGAAGAATGGCACGGAATAATACTGTAAATTTTATTAAACGTGGTTCAGTGCCGGTCGAATGTGCATATATGACAGCATTTAATTTTTGTTTAATATTAATACGGCCCAAATTACTGTAAGATATTTTCCGTCCGTTTTTAATACCCTGTAACCAAAGATAAAATAAGTACATTCATGCTCAAAAACATACGAAATCACCTACTTAAATATATATTTTTCTAACATATTTATTCCTTAAGGGTGTTCAGGTGCGATAAAGTAAAAATTTTATATTTCTATAAAACAGTGTTAGTTTTGTAGACGATACGTGTGATTGCAGTTTTCTCTTACGAAACAATTTTAGCTGGCGTAGTTTTCTCACAACTGTGAGTCAAAGTCAATATTTGCGTGTACTGCTGCCATTCAAATAGTGAAAACCAATTGACTTACGAACGTGGAATAATTCACAGTGAAATAACATACTATGGGTTACGTAATAAAACATTTGAAAAAAAAACACAAACTGTTTTTGTATTTTAAAAATTGCTGAATTTGCAACTTTTTAATGTAATCTCACGATTTTCTTAAATTCAAATTATTACGTTGTGTGTTATGTTTTATGTTTTATTGCATAACTCATGGGATGTAAGTTCACGGTGAATTATTTCGTTTCGGTTTTCACTATTTGCATGGCAGCGTAACAAGCAAACTTTGACTTTAATACCCCGTTATGAGAAAACTATGAGAACTAAAATTGTTTCGTAAGAGTAAAATGCACTCACAAGTTTCGTTTACAAAACCAACAATATTTCACAAAAATATAAGATTAAAATTTTATCGCACTTGAACACCCTTAAGAGTTGTGTGTACCGATTTTAAAGTTCTGCATTTGATGCGCGGGAAAAGCGGAGCTATAAGAGCCAGAGCACCACTCTCGACGATAGGAACATGGTCTCTATTCGCAGCGCGCTAAACTGGCGTGCAATGTTTTTGTAGAACTCTTTTTCCTGTGGGACTTTACGCGGTGACCCTAAAGATTTATTTTTGCATAGTACGAAGTAAAGACCAATGCACGGATCTTATGTTGTAATTTTTCGGATTCAGGTAGTATTTTCGGAGTTACAGCAGTCTAAAAAAGTCGATTTTGGCCATTTCGAGAGGCCCAAAACTCATATTTCTAACAAACATACCGAATTTTCAAAACGTGTCATCTATAGTTTCAAGTGGGTGCTCTTTTAATAGATAACAACAATAAGAATAAGTTCAGCGGTTTCGAATAAAAACGTTTTCGCGTGACACGCCCCAACACTGTCTTACGGTTATGTACACAGTCCTGTTAAGCTATATTTTCCTCTTCCCAAAGCAGAATATTGTTTTAGTCCGAAAGCGATATATTTATAAGTGGCAGTCTAATAGTACAAACCGAGCGAGGTGCTGGCTCAACGGTAAAACGTTGGACTCACATTCTGGAGGATCCGGGTTACATCCCAGGCTCCGGCAATCCTGATTTCTGTTCTCCATGGTTTCCCGAAGTCTCTCCAGGCAAATGTTAGTATGTTTCCTTAAGGGCGCGGTTTACCTCAGTTTTCAACGCCTTTATTATTTTTATATTTGTACCAGATATTTATTTTCTTATTTAAAACATCAATTGTGAATTAGGGAATTTGTGTATCTCTCATAGTTTTTGCATAATGAGTCGTAAATGTCAAAGTACACCACTAAAACCAACATACATACAAACCAAAAAATTCACAGCGTATAACAATGTTGTAGGCTATGATTTGACACATATATATATATATATGTGTGTGTGTGTGTGTGTGTGTGTATGTGTGTGTGTGTATTTTAAAAAATATTTACATGTTTAACTTTTCATTTTTATTTAACTACAGAAATATTTTTTTTTGTTTTTATGTATGTCAAATCATAGCCTACAGCATTGTTATACATTGTGAAGTTTTTCTGTTTGGTTTGTCAGTTGGTTTTAGTGGCGTACACAAAACCGTAAAGTGCAAATTTTGACGTTTACGACTTATTACGCATAAACTATGCGAAATACACAAATTTCCTAAGAGGAGGATTTCATCACAATGTATGTCTCAAACAAGGAAAAAAAAAAGATCTAGTTGAATTTTAAGATATTCCGGACATCGCGAGATAGTACTCGCCCAAAGTTTCCGATCGGGTAGAGAGCAATGTTTGTTCTATCGAGTAGATTGAGTAAGGATTCCGTATCGCCTTATGAATACATTAATATGCGCACTGAATCATAAGTATACTGAACATTCTGGACTCTCTGTTCTGAACTGGGTAATTGTAAAATAATATAACTTTAAGATTGATTGGCTAAAAGTAAGTTAACTGACAGTCGTTATTTTAGAATGCTGTTACCTGCCACATATTTTTCTCACTTGCATCTGTGTACGTTACCCCCTCCCCCTCAAATTCCCCCTTCCAAATATAATAAAGAAAATACACTCTTATCACTACCAGATTGCGCTTATCGTGTTCTAGTGTGTTCGTACGGACTCCCCAAAGTCACCTCTGGTTTTTGTAGTTTTCCTTAAAAGTTTTAGTAACACTATAAAAAATTGTGTATTTTTACACTGATGTCGGTGGCAACATAAATCTCCTCGAATGATGGTGCAATATTATACCACTTATGTAATGTGTAGAGCCACGAATTTATGGTGAAAATATTTTTGCAACATTTGGTTTCGATGCGTCATGTGCACGTCTACAAATCTGCTACATCGCCCGTAATTGGATAATTTTACTCTCACTTGCCTTGGCAAATTACAGACAAGGAGTCACAATAATCTTATTCTGATTGGTGCTTTCAAATGAGAAACATGTCTGAACAAAGACACGCTGCCAATAACCATGAATCAAAGCTGCCGATGTGCACGTGAGTCACTGAAACAAAGTGGGGCAAAAACATTTCGCGACAAAATCGTGGCCCTAGTAATGTGTTTTTACCTTTATGTCACGACAGTAGTAAATTACAATGGCCCGGTAAGTGTATTTCAACACGATGAAGTGTTAAATAACTTTTAATTCAAAGGAAAAAAAAAAAGTAAATTGAAAATAAAATACTGTACTTTCATTACTTCCTACCGACGCATTTTTTTACTTCTTAACCGTGATTCGGGTTAGTCATGCTGAATTTTTTTTCTGATGTACATTAACCTACATAATCGTATTACGAATGTACGTCCATAGCTCACTACCGAAAATTTCAGACCGTGAAAGGGTTCTAACTGATAACATTTGGGTTAGCAGCCCACGATTGTAACCATTAAACCACCGGGGACTGTTAAGAGGGATTGGTCCTTCTCAGCTCGGATATATGGCTTTTCTCAGAAATCAGGGAACATTGACATTGTTTTAAATGTTTTTACTTTGACACGGCATAGTTATAGTTTATTTCACTTATTGGAACCCATAAGGCGTGGTTTCTGTTACTTTTATGAAACATGTTGTAGCGCCCGTAAATAAAGCACTTTTTTCATGTCAGCTGTTTCCCGTTCCAAATAAAGACTGTATTGCTGCAACTATGTAACAAAAATGAAATAAATTTTTATATAGGATCTGCCATGTCAAAAATGTTGATAAATTTACTGAAACAAGAGTTATCGAGAATAAACGGATACATTTACACGGGTAGGGATTGATCCCCCTTAACTATAAGAGTTGATTAAGTATCCACTGAAATACAGAATTCGTGGAACTCTTAATTTGCTGTATTTTTAATCTGACTGGTAATGTTTCAGCATTCTGTTCTCCAACTGTAAGGCGGGTATAGGGAGGAACAGCATTTCACTTTCTTCTTCTCCGTATTTTTTCTGAATTATACCACTAATATATAGTACGTCATAGTAATTGTGCGACGATTAAAATTTTATATCAAGTCCAAAGATAAGTTGTGAGATAATTTTATACGTAATAAGTAAATTTAAAATTACGAAAAACGTAACAATGTGTTGGCAGTTGTGACTTCATAATACATTTTGAGAGTTTAGATATGTCAAAACCATAATTCGAGATGGTGGTATATCGCAAAAATGTTTTGTGCCAACTTGCCCCTGAACACACTATAGTTTCTTGTAACATGTATTATTGGGTGATGTACGTCTGACACAACATAGTTGTCTGGAGACCAACAACGGGCATAAAATATAATATCGATATTCTTATTGGCTCAGTCAAATAGGGCAACAGCACCACGTACAATCTAAAGCCAGTAATCTTTTGGTAAGCTGAACGTACGTTGAATCCCAGCAAACACTCAAGTTTTCCCGCGATAAACCGTCATCTCTAACGATAATGCATTTTAAAATTATTGTTAAATGACAGTAAGAATTTTTAAGGTGTTTCAGCTACTAATGTAATTTACAACTTAATATACTAGCTATATACATTTATGATTATGTTTGACGTTTATAAACAAAAAATATTATTTAAAAACTAATTTTCAGAAAATTGTCTCAATATTATATTACGAAGTGAAAGAAGGGACAGTTAAAAAATATGTGTACTTATACAGATCAGTTGCCAAACGCAATTTTTTTTTATATTATAATAGCAAAATTCTAAATTATTAAGCTGTGGTTTACAGAGACAATGACTGGCTTAGCACATTTCTACTGAAAATTTATACGCTTAAGTTAATGGTTTCATACAAACACAACATCGCAATTGCAATATAACACACAATTTGGAGATTAGTATAAACTTTTAAAAACTGTATTTTATTGTGTATGTCAGAGAGAGTAAAAAAGTGAATATTTCCGTTCAAAACTACATTTTGAGCTATTCTATAAATGTAAGAAATTTTAAGCAATATTACTGTAAATGTAAAAATATCACTGTTAATTTTTCGTAATGATTTTATTTGTACGAAAATTTGTTAGTGTAAATTTACAAGTATTTGGCAATTTTAAACTGCATTCTTAACATGCAATTTTACAATGATATCAGTGTCGTAATAAAACGCAAAATTATAAAATATATTAATATATTTCAGTCTATTTCTACACGTACATTAAAAAGTGTGATTTTTAAATCGACTGTCTTGTGAATATATATTTACATTTGTGTTTTCTAAACAAATATTTGTACGAATTTTTTGTTTCGTAAGAACATTTGTGTAAAATTACACTTACTGTCATTGTTATCCGTAATTATATATAAGAACATGAAAAATTATAAAATGTTTGTGTGTGTAAGTTAACTCTATATTTGCAGTAAACATTTATTAGGTTTTTAAATTTTGTATTAATTCATTATTTTTAGAGAAGGAAATTTAGCATTTAAAATTACATTTGAATAAAACATTCTCGTATGTAAAATTACGAGAAACAGAGCTATGGTATTTGTTATATATAATATAAACGTTGCAATAAATAAATTAGAAAATACTGCTTAAAATATACAAAAAAAATGTGATCACCCTCAAACCTAAAACACTAAAATGTTTCAAATTATTTTACTTTTTTAATTTTTTGAATTAAAATCATTGTTACGTAACCTGAATACTGCGAAAATAATCTTCTAATAACACTCCGTGTTATGCAAGACCGCATCCGTACTGTGAAGTAAATTTTATCTACTGTAAATCCAAATTCTTTACATGTCTATCAAAAAACAAAAGTGGGATGAACTTTAGTGAAGTTATTTTAGAAACAATTACTATAACTTGACAGAAAATGATGACTTTAAAAAATCAAAATGTTTTAATTCAGCATAAAATAAACCTATCAAAACGCTTGGAAGTAGACAGAAATAATTTATTTTATTTTCCCATTAATAACGCAGTACGTTTCGTAAATTATATCTCTGTGTATATTAACTTTGACTGCCGATGCAAACTACTGCTATCTTGTAAGCGCAGTGCACTAACTATATTTCTACTAGAGACAAGTTGAAGTTATAACTTTAAAAATCGGAAATTTAGAGACGAGTAAATATGACGTGTATAACATAAAACTATATTTAAGCAGTAAGTATTTCAACACACGCAATAAAAGTGGGAAAATATAATTTTGTAAGATGTATAAAAAAATTAAGGAAAAGTTACACCGACTTAAAAAAAATGTACTCAGAAAAAATGCGTTAAAAACTAAAAAAGAACTACGTTGTTTTTAGACTACTTAGAATACAATCAATTTATTAGGACAGTAATATACAATTATTGTTATTGCTGGAGTCAGCGCCAGGCAAAGTTAAGAAACGTGCAAGGAAGTAGCGTAAGTATACAATATAATTAAATTTAACGTTGACTGCAACTATGCATTTCCTAATCGACACAAAGCGTATTGAACAGCACGAGGTGCAGTGTTGGTTGTATACTTCGGGGCTGGGAGGGGAGCACCTTGAGTGATCGACCGCATGCGGGGAGACGCGTGAGGGCAGCGTTGACAGCGTTGTCCGATGTCGAAATTTTCGATGCGCTTGTATGAGATACATTTTCTCTAATTGTATTAGATTATGGTTTCTTGATGCTTAGAATTGCCTTAAGGTATTTAGATTTGGTGTTGTGACCATTTCTCAACAGACCTTCGAAGTGTCGTTTTTGTTTCGTTTATATGTTTATTTAAGTTTAACTGTAATTAAGGTGACGGTTTAGGCAGTTGGGTTCATTTGTAAATTTATTTGCTTAGGTACTGCTTAATTATCGAATTAACGTAAATATATTTTGTCAATTTGAGGAAATTTCGAAAAATTTCTTAAAAGCTTGGCTGGAACCGACTCCAAAAATAACAATAATTGTAAATTACTATCCTAATAAATTAATTGTGTTCTAAGTAGTCTAAAAATAACGTATTTATTTATTTATTTTCAGTGCTTTTTTTTTTCAGTGTATATTTTTTGAAGTGGGTGTTATTTTTTGTTAATTTTTTTTTTTTCGTGAATTTTTACATAGTTCCGGTGCCAACCTTTCACATTCGTGCTGTTTGTCGTTAAGGAGTTCCGTTGTTCCTTTGTAGTCCAAGTCAGTTCAGAACATCCTTGACCATAGTTAGGTACCTACCTAGTCTTTGTTTTGTCATAATCCTACTAATATCTCAATCACTATACATTTTCTATTCGATTTTGAGATGTTTCCTGGTGTATCTTCGAAGTCCAAAGTCCAATGCCAATGTAATTAAAAAGGGGACCCCTTTGAAATGTAGCCTTTCCAATAAAAAACTATTTTCCATTTTGGTTTATAAATGACGTAGTTCTGGGGTGACAAACTTAAAATAATATATACAACCGAATTGATAACCTCCTTTTTTTGAAGTCGGTTAAAAATAGACACCTGTAAGGTTTGGTGGCAACAGTTTGAGTTTAATTGGCTGTAGACTCTTTAATCGGTTACACATCTTCACCGAGTACACATTTCACTTTTTAGTACAACATTCCATCACGAAACATTGACAATTGTCATTAATTTAGATATTTTGACTCATAACTCACAATTAAAATACGAAACAAAGAATAAAGAAAATTCGTTAAACGTGCAGGTCACTAGTAATTGCTAAGACAATTCTTAATTACATGTACGTTTTAAACCGGTTTCAAAGCATCTAATTTCACCATTGTTAAGAGTTCAAACGTTAGAAATTATAGTTAATTTTTAAAGTAAACCTACTGCTAAAACTACTGCT
Source organism: Medauroidea extradentata (assembly GCA_003012365.1). Classification (NCBI taxonomy): domain Eukaryota; kingdom Metazoa; phylum Arthropoda; class Insecta; order Phasmatodea; family Phasmatidae; genus Medauroidea; species Medauroidea extradentata. The sequence continues at coordinate 73,939 of PNEQ01043154.1, read as the reverse complement.
TCTAGGACATGTACAACCTAGTAGGAAATGTTTAAACTCTGCTACATTATGTGATATAATTTAATTTTTCCGCGATCAATTAACAGTGTCATTTTACTATATTATCTTCGAGATGGTAAGTATTTTGATCCTGTTTCGAACAAGTCACAATGTTAAACTGAACAGTATTCATGGACATAAGCCACTGTGATCGAGTTCTTGAAAACTCACGATAAAGCAGAAGAAAAACCAATATTAGCTGTTGACAGAAAATGTATAAACATAATTCCTATAAGGAATACCGTCACGACACTCCGAAAATGAATATTTTCTGTTTCCAGCGTTACATCTAAATCATCTGCGCTAATTTCTTGACAACAGTTGACTCTAGATTTAATTTTTGTTTTACTGTGAATTTTCAGCAACATTAGTTAAAATGGTCCTGTTTATACGACACCTGCATCGCGTGACTCGTGCTAAGGTTATACAATTTTGATTGTGGGCTAGAGAGTTACTGTATTGTTTCTGCACTGAGCGGCGAACTTCTTAGTGATCACATACTTAGAAGATAACACAGTTATCGAAAAGTTTGGTGGTTTCTGTGTTTAAATTGTTTCATGTTGTTTGTTAAGAGATTTGTAGAGGTTTGGTTGCCTTAACCTCAGCAAGGTGATTCCCTGCAGTAAATCTGTGGGTGTTTCCGTTGCTAGGTGAGTGGGATTTCACTACCTATCACGTCGCCGCGATTGTAAGGAGCGTTGTCTCCTTCTGTCAGTGGTATTCAACTACCCTGTCAGATTATTGCTTGGCTGAACAGCTATGGTGCATCCTGGCCGTCTGGGGCTGACTGGAAGAAGTGATGACCAAGGTGTCTCCTGTTAAGCCTTCAGGATCAGGTACAGGAGAGCGGTTTTGCCTACACTTGCGGCAGCGATGCCGGAAACATGTTGGTTGAGAGAGGGCAATCACCGTTTTGTGGGTATAGGTATATCGAAATGATTCCATTTAAATGTGTGTTCGTCTCGGTGACAGCAAGGTTACAACAAACGGTTGAACACATCGTTACATAAGTACAAGAAGTGGGAGGACTCTGTCATGGACTTTTTTAAACAACTATCTCAGAATTCTCTCGAAGCTATTTCGGGAAATCATATAACCCCGAAATCTGGAAGGCCGAAATTGAGTTCCAGCGTATCACTCGCTAGGATCTATAATGTTTTGTTGCTTTGATTGACAATTAAAGTATTTCTTGATTCGCTTTGACCACACTTAAGTATGTACAATGTACCTAAGTTTGCGTTACTGTCACGTTTCTCATCTCAGAAGTGTATCTGCATACAGGACTGCTGAAATAACTTTTACAGGTCGATCTAGTGGAGCTGTCGTGCATTTTTCTGAGAAAAGAAATGTCGGGAGCCACATTCATGAATGACTACAACCTTGCGGGCTGGTATGCTCCACAGGGCGGGTTCTGGAAGCTTCGAGCAGGAATTCCAGGGAGACAGGGAGGGCGAGCAAAAAACCAGTGGCATGAGGGTGGCACGTGTGAGGGACGATCCTGTATGTAGGTCAGGCGCCGGTAATGGCCTCAACATCACTTCCCAGAAGTTGAGAGCAGGTGGGAGTGAGAGATAGCCAGTCAGGGACAGGTAGAGGACGCATCCGTGAGCAACCTTCTTCCTTTTTTATACCAGCTTCCCGGGCAGAGGAAGGAACGGTACCTGCTATAGAGAAGGGAGAGGGGAACAGAAAAATCAACATTCTTGCATGGGGAAACAGGGGAGGCTGTGAGGGAGACGGTGCCTGACCTACATAACAGCGGGTCTGCCTGGACAACCCGGAACTGTTGGGCCTCCACACACAGACTCTACAGCAGGTCTGTGTACACTTGGACCACCCACACTAGTCTAACCTACCATCACCTTCTAGATCTCGACGTTACCATCATACGGGCCGTTCAGAAACTCTACCACATAATGACAACAATGTAGTGCAACTTTAGCCTAGCTCGATTCGTAGAGAAGATATTTACGCATGATACTAAAAGTTACACTTAACTGAACCTGCAGTTTTATTCATTATTAGCTGTAATTCAAGCTGTACAACATAAAAAAATGTAAAGTGTTAAAATCGTTCTTTATACAGAAATAAAACGTGGGGACCATCACTCGCTGAAATTTTTGTGAGAGATATCTAACGAGATAGTAAATGCTGGCCACATGCATCACTAGCCAAGAGCACCTTCCTTATTCAGTAGAACGTACTTGGTACGAAGACGAAGATGTTTTCATTTAAAGGGTGGCCAGCCCTGTTTTAATGTGGCTAACACTGTATTTTTAGGGCGCAATTATTGATTTAACTGAACTTGGGCCGTATTCAACACGTAACGAACGATGAGTGAAGGGAGTGAAAACATGTTCATAGTAAAACCTAAACTCCAGATTAACACTGACACATTGAGAGAACCTGAGCCGAACATTGTGTAGAGACTTATTTAAGCAAAGCTGCTAACTACAAAGCTTACGAAAGAAACAAACCAACCATATACATATATACACATACATACATAACTATACAATTGCAGTCAATTTTTCACGGTCTTATGTTCGTATTTTAATGTGCCATCCACAACTAATTCTCTTTTAAACTAATTTTATATAGTTTCTTAATTGTTGTTAAAAAATAAGGCCATATTTATTATTTTCAATTCCATTGGGCCTAATTCGAATCAATCTGATCATACATCCATGTGCACCTTACTATTAAGACATATCATGCAACAACATACTCGGAAATTAATTCTTCAGCACTACTCGACTGGCTCCAATATAATGTTCTGAAAACCGTAGACGAAACAACTTTAGTACGACTGCTGACTACATTACGGTTGTTGTGTTGGGTTTCAATCAGAATTTACACGTTTTAAAAGTTTTTGACTGCTTATTTTAACAGTGTGGTATTTTACATGAAATAGTTTTGTTTTGACGCGAAACATGCTGGAACAATGAGGTGCCGTAAAGACTCATCAAACTAAATGGAATGATTGACAAATAAATGTTTTTAGCATATTAAAATAACGCGTTGCGTTTTATAGCCCTATTGAACTCACTGTAATCTAAACCCAAATCGCTAGGAAAGTACGAAAAATATTTTTTTTTTTTTTTTTTTTTTT